>SNQJ01S0174276.1:20258-30298 GCA_010110895.2 Picea sitchensis | reverse complement strand
TGAGATCCGGTATGTTGAGAGAGGCCAAGTATGGCATCTGTAGTGGGGGGTTAGGGTTACCTCCAGCCATGTTGTGTTGTGAACCTGACCCTTGATGGGGGCTAGGTGGGTTGGTGCTCCCTCCTTGAGAGGAAGTGGGTCCCCCGCTTCCGTGAAGAGGAGAGCGAGTGGATGGATGTCCTTGGGAAGTTGACCCAAGTAATGTAGATCCAAGCAAAGATGATCCTATGACAGTAGCACTCACAGGAGTGTGTGAAGGAGGTACCGATGAGCGGGTACGAACAGATACTCCCCCTAAGATAGGAGGAAGATTGCGTAAATGTCGAGAACGACGGGGGTTTTGTGGTTCCCCTATGATGTTGGGTTAGTTGTGTGAAAATGTGTGCAATGAATGGTGAGAGAGAAAAATATAGAAATAAGAGCTTTTTGCTGTAATGATCGACACAATTTATATATCTAATCAAATTGTAGTCAGATGTGCATCATACATAAATGGAAAAAAGAAGCATATATGTTGGTCAGAGGGTTTTGTCCGCGTGGAGGAATCAAAACAGAAAGCAAATGCTCGTGTCCTAGAAGACGTAACGTCCTTCCTCTTAAATAGCACTGGATCTTCCAATAGTTCTCAACAGTGGGGTCTGAAGTCACCGGAAGAGAAACTAGTGAAGAATGAAATAACTGGTTATAATGAGGGGTAAAGGGTGCAATATCCCGAAAGAGCTGGCGATACCTCCCGATAGCCACACAAAATCCAATCAAGGTGCGACTGCAGCCCACAATCGCCACCTGGGTAGATTTCCTACAATTGGCTACTAGGTACCTCGGTCCAAGCGCGACATTTAGATTTTCGGCCTAAGAAATGGGTCACGGGCTGGATCCCGTCCTAGAGGTGGGTGCCTCAAGGGGGGACGCACAGAACAACCGGACCTCGGCCTTCGACCCTTCACGGGTATCTCCATGCCTTATGGTGATTGTAACGCTGGACTTGGAGGATTTGAAAGTTGCCTATTCGTCAACTTCTATGTTTGAAATATGTGAGAACTAGATAACGGGGAGTTATTTGGATGCCTATCCCCGAAATCCTACCTAGACTAAAAACTTCTTTTGGCACCTCCTGTGGAGGAAAACTTAGTGAGTATTTAGAAAGTTTTTAGATGAAATTGTTTTGTGAGGCTGGGGGTGAAAACCAACCTCGTTTTTATTAAAATTCGGAGTGGGTAGACTTATCAGGAAAAGATGGGGTACCAACCTCGTTTGATTAAAAATTGGAGTGGGTAGACCTATCGAGAAAAGATGGGGTGTTTTCAAACTCCCTTGGGAGGAAACCTACTTAAACCCTCCATGTTTCAAGAAAAGGCTATGTGAGTGCAATATGACTTTTGTGTGTGGAGTGAAAGTACTCAAATTTTTAGTTATTTAGATGTCACCTGCAACATGTGGACATCACTTGGTCCTTTACAAGAGTTTGATTACCTAAACAACTAGGATGCCATTGGTACAACCTTGGCGGAATTTTTAAAAGCCCCAGAGAACTAGCATGTGGACATTGTGGTCCGTTACTATCCTTTAACTCCTATGTGTGAGTTAATCTAGAAAAGGCATGATACTATCCTAGATTGAACATGTGGGCATGTGTGGGCCCATTACAAACTTTAAACCTCTCCTAGTTTTTCTGATCTAAGAAAGTAAATTCAAACACTATTCTAGCTTTGCTGACATGGGCATTGTAAGGTCTGTTACAAGAATGCGCTTGAAAAATGAAACTAAGAGGGGCTCCTGCAAAGAGCCTTTGTCCCTTCCTAAAAGTTTTGAAATTTTTGTTAAAGGGAGATGAGATCGCTTTCACAATCTTTTTCTGATTCTCAAGGTCGCCTGTGGGCGCGATAGAAGAGCATACTTAAGATTGTTTACTCATGTAATTCTAGTCCCGAAATGTGAGCTTCTAGATGTGATTTTGATCCGTTCCATTTAAATTATGAATCAAAACAAGCAATCCACGTGGCGTAAAGAAAATAAGGGAAAATGATTTTAATCCTCCTAAGTGCCTATATAAGTTCGACTATCCCCTTTATAAGTTGAGGGTCTAAGTGGTGCAATATTTAGAGAATGCATAACTGTTGAAAATAGTAACTGACTTTCCCCACATCCAACCTACAATGAAAAATTTTAAGTCCAATGTGTGGCTGTGAGCATGGACAGAGGGCCAACAAGATGCGCTACAATTTATACCAGACCTCGAGCGCATGTAAGCGCTGGGTCACAGCAGAGAAACCCACGCGTTTGTGCTCGGACCTAAAAAGAAATTCGACAAATTTCCCTCGATTCTCGTGAATCGACCGGGTCTCCCTGTAGGTCGGGCGGAAGCCCTGCAAGTTAAAAGGAAAAGGAAAGCGAATTGAACCCACTTGAAAGAGGATTTTGGCACCGACTCTGAGTTGCTAACTGCTCGGCCAATCACCGCCAGGTGAGAAAAGGAGACTATCTCATGCCTTGTTGGTTCACCTAAGGCATGCTAACAACATCCTCAGAGCGTGCCAGCGGGGGTTAACAACAAACGGAAAACAAAAACGGTAATGCATAACGCACCAATAACAACTGAAAGAAAATAACTATTCGAAAATAAACAAAAAACATGAAGCATGAGTCAAGGGAGTCCACAATGGTTTCAAAGCTTGATCTATTAATGAAACGAGTACACGCTGAGGGCAGAGATAAAGGTTCCCTATCCCTCCAACGGAAGGTCCTTCGGGGCTCTCAAGCTTGTGCTTTCCTTACAAAATGAGCAGGACAGAAATGAACAGTGAAAGAACTCTGAGTTAGGCCGTGCATGGATAGCTTGTCAAAAGGACTGAGCTCTGAATCTGGACAGCGTAACTTTGCTGGGAATTCTCTGCTGAAATAGTGAGTCTCCACGGCTATTTATAGCAATTTCCAGTCGGTCACGTAACCAGCTTCTGGTGTAAACACAGACCTGTTTAGGGTTCGCTTAAGCCATAAATTCGTCGGATTTGCAGAGCCGACCCTGATCCGAGGGTCAAATCACCTCGAGGGCCGGTCCACAGGCGGTCGGGAGGCCGACTTAAGCAATTAATGCACCGCATTAGCAAATGCGTGGCTTTTTATGTGAACAGTCGCGCGTCGGGCGCGCTTACGCGCGTGAAACACATTTTTGTCCCGCGCATACGCCCGCGCACCCTACTGTTGTAAAGCGCCCTTCAATTTTTGGTTACTTTGTATGGTTTTTGACCTTTCTGGAATGTTGTGGACTTAATTCAGTGCCATGAATGACTTCATTGCTGTTTTGATGATGTGGAGTTCTTGTCGCCGTGTGCAGACGAAATTTCAGTGGTAACAACAAGGATGAGGGTGTATATATCTGTTTTCCTTCCTATGCTATAAAGCTGTCTAATCTAGAATTTAAATCTACCTACTTCCATTAACTATGCATAAGTTCCTTAACTTTCTACAGATGTGAGAAATCACTCATGATTTGTTTACAATATGTGAGTATGCCTCCTTTTAACCACTACATTTAATGTTTTCAAAAATATCACAAAACGTGAGAAAATGTGTTTTGTGCTTTCCAGCTGTCTTTCGCCTCCACACTCGCTTGCTGCTTGTGATGATCCTGCATCACAAAGGTAGAGAAAATTGTTGCTACAGAGGCTAGTAAAGACATTATTTGGTTACAAAGGATTATGGAAGAATTGGGAAAGAATAAGGAGAATAACAGGTTTTCTTGTGACAGTGAGAGTGCCATTCATCTTGCAAAAAACTCGGCCTTCAATTCGAGGACAAAGAATATACATCTCAAGTACCATTTCATGTGATCCATCTTCGAAGATGTACATTTGAAGTTGGAAAAGATACACACTAGCCAGAATCCTGCAGACATGTTAACAAAGGGCCTAATCGGGGAGGAACTGAGTTCCTTCTCAGTTTCATTTGGTCTTCAATAATGAATATTAAGATGATAAATTTTCTAGGTCCAAGAAGGATCATAGTCCAATAGATACAACATAGGTGGAGTTTTTGAGATCAGTCTCCAAGTGGGAGATTATTGGTTGTGGAGCAAGATTATCTTCCTGATTCAAAGTTGTTTGTTTTCAACCATGATTATACCCCATGAAGACTTTACACCTCAAAATAATGTACACTCCTCCACACAAGGAAGTGCAGAGGGGGGTTACCCCCTCTATGGGGTCTGGGGCCAAGCAGTCCCTCGACGGGGGTTTGGGGGACAACGTTCCATGATGGGGGCTTGGGGGAAAATCCCTTGAAGGAAAAAATTCCTTGTAAATGTATATTGTAATTTCATTGTAAATCTGGACCATTCAGTATAAGGTCATATATTTGATGGTAGAATTTATGTTAGGCTTTTTTTTCCCTAGCAGGCAACCCTATTTTATGAGGGAAATGTATTGTGGCTATCTATCATTGAGAATATTTTATTATGAGATAGGATACTGTGAGAGAAAGAAGAGGAAGTTACAATGGGTGTGTTGTAGGTTGTATCCCTTCATTTGTTGGATAATAATAAAGGAAGGACCTGGAAATTTCTCTAGTGGACGTATCCCACACTAGGTGAACCATATATATCTATGTCTCTATTGTATTTTGTATCTTCTATGTTTTATTTCTGCATTTGTTTTATTTTATTTCTCCACGATCTTGTTTTTCTAACATAGAATAGAATGGAAATAAGGAAAAATGGCTAATTATAAAGTGTGGAGTGGAGAATGAAGAAAATGTAAAAATGGCTAAGTATGGGATAAGGCCATTATGCGGGTCATGAAAGTGAGAGTGTCATTTTTTAGAACATGGGACTGCTGACCTACATACCTAAGGATATGAAGAAATTTAAGGAGGCCCACACCAAAAAAATAAATGCGACTAAGTATGAAATTGAAGAACCAAGAAAATAAGTGTAAGTGTGTTTCCAAGAAAATGGGTAGTTCCAATAAAATTAGTTGAGTTGTACATTGAAAAATAATTTTTTGGGAGTTTGAACAAAAAAATGGATATATTGGGCATAAAGACTCATATTTTTGATGCATAAAATGTGTGAAAAATTTGAGACTGAGAGATACACTATAAAATGATAATCATTCAAAATATCCTTCTTTTGATATCGATTTTTTTTTAATTATTTGGAGGGAAACTTAAGTGGTCAAATGTTTTTATCAAGAATCTCCAAAGATCCTTGTATATGGAAAAGAACATGCTTCTAATATCGAGGAAAACCTCTTGGCTTATCAATTTAACCTTTTTCATACCCCTCGTGCCAAACATGAGACCAAGCCTATGACCTTGAATAATGTTGAACCTACCCAAGATCTTGTGACACTCTTGGCTAAAGTACTTGATAAAATCACAACCAAAATCATGCAAAATCATAATTATTTTATGAACAAGGTGACTAACCTTGAGAGAACTCAATAAATAATATTTCCTCCTAGACCTCATTACAAAAATAGTAAAAAATAAAGGGGGAACCAAGCATGGAAACTTAGTCCCCCTGGTAAGCAAAGCATCCCTAACACCCTTGCATGTACTAATGCGATTAATAAATAATATGTCCCTTAATTTTTACCTTGTCAATATTCTCATTGAGAATATGAATATGAATGAATATCCTAGGAATTTTATAATTTCACCTTGTAACAAATTGAAAAAAACAAGAAATAGGTTGCAAGGATGGATATATTAGAAATTTTAAATCAAATGGATGAGAAATATAATAAAAAACATAGGAAAAGAGATTACTTGAATTATTCTAGAAGAAATAAGGAACCTGAGACTTCTCCTAGTCATCCCAATCCTTTGCAAAAATTCCTTTTATGCTTGGATGCTAATTCTATTCTGAAACCAACTTTGACAAGAATGATAATGTGTATTTGAATATTTATTTGGCTAGTGTATTGGAAAATATTAATTTAACCATCCATCTTACTAAGATAATGAAGATTTGTTCTCTGAGGGATAAGGTTAAAAGAGTCCTAAGTATCCAATATGAGTCTAAGGATCCTCCTATAGTATTACAAGCCATGGATTATGACCATAAGCAGGAACATGCACCTTTTTTCATCTCTTTGGTAGTGAATGATCTCTTTCTTCAAAATTGTATTATTTATTATGGGGATTCTTCCAACATGATCTATTTAAAGCTCATGAATCAATTGGGTTTGAAAATAAAAATTCCTTACAGGAATAGATTCCAAAACAATCAAGGTATGTAGAATTATTGAATACCATAAGGTATGCATGCATGGTTATTTATCCTGAAGTCTCTATTTCACTGGATGTTTTAATTTATGTGCCTAATCCTTGGGGAATGTTGTTATCTAGGAAATGGGCTGAAACGTTGGGTGGAAGCCTTCAAATAGATTTATACTGTGCAACCATTCTGATTGGATATGGAGGATATATTTATTTTTATAACCATCCTATGATTATAAACCATGTAGAATATCCTAAAACTAAACCTGCTTGTAGTGGGTATGAAGTTTAAGAGATGAATACATGTGAAGGATTAAACGGGAAAGACAATTATGATAAATCTTACAAAATTTGTGAAGAAACAATGGATTCTCATCATGAGATTAATCCTTCTCAAGACTTATCTATACTTCCCTTTGTGCAAGAACAAGATAGTATTGATGATGTTGATGACATAAACTTTCCAAAGAGAGTGGATTTCAAAGAAAAACTCATGAATTATGAGGATAAAGATATAGGATCGTGCACATTTTTATATCAAGGTAATGAAGGAACCCTACATTTTTGTGAAGATGATCATATATAATTTCCTTAATAAAGTCACATCCTCATACTTTAGATTAGAAATGAGCACTCAATAATCTAGATGATAAAATGATAGTTTGTTTTAAAGAAAGAATGGAATATTTTCAAATATGAAGCCTAGTATTAATATGGGACAAGAGAAAGGGGAAGCCAAATATGTGTAAGGAGTTTGCTTGTTTATGGCATGGCTCTAACAAGATTGAGAATAAATTTTGGATTAGTTCCTTTTATTTGATCACACCTGAGGGAATGGGAATGTATATTTTAACCATGTACACTTAATTATTGAAAACAAATTCTTAATAAAATAGAAAAGATATAATGAAACAAGAACACATTACACAAAGATATTTACCATGGAAACACAAACTGGGAAAACCAACAACATGTTTAGAGTCACACCTCTAATATTCTATTTAGCATATTCATTGTTTAAAATACAATATACGTATATGATCCCATGACATCCAAACCCCTAATTCATTGAACCATATTAGTCAACAACCATAGTTCCTTAACTAGAATTAGAAAACCATCTGCTAAAAAACCACAAAACAACATATGCAAAAAACCACCAAAAATGGACCAAATGTTTTTTTTTGGGGGATCCCACCCTTGAACTCCCTAGACCCATCTTGATCCCATATCAGTGTACAATGTGTGGGATCAGTTTTGTAAAGAATATAACACATACCCAACAAATACTACCATTACCCATTAATGATCCCTTATCAAACCCTATTACACTAAAGGAACTTGACTTCTTAGGTTTGGAGTAGAGTAGGGTAGTATTAGGTCATGTTGTGTTCTTGCATCTTTTTTTTTTCTTTTCCATTTTTTATCGATGTTAGTTTATTTTATACATTCATTTTATCTTAGCTCATACATGTTATAATGTTTTTTTTATAGATTGATGAAAATCAAAATATTTATTTTCCACGTTCTTCTTTCCATATACCAGGGTGGATCATACGACCCTTCCTTTTTGTACTTATGGATTTATGTTATAATGCAATGGGAAATGTTAGAGTGATGTAGGTTTTAGGTATTGGAGTACCAAATATATTGAGGTTCTCATGTGCTCTATGGTGAGTCCTTGTCCCCATATTGGAGCTAGATATTAAACCCACCCCTCTCACCTAAGGCTAATTACAGTAGATCATTATTCATGAACCACATTGTAGATAATGATTCCAAAGATAAATATTAGAATTATCCACATAAAAATACCCCTCACATGCCTCCCCCTCAACATTTATTATCTCATTCACTTGATCAAGAAGCTCATTTGATGATAGTGGTCCAAGACACATAAGGTACATTATTCATTGTTTCATACAAAGTGTTACATTTAATGCATTAAGAATTTATGTGAGGGTCATGGGTTGAAGTTAGATAATGCATCATGATGCTTGGAATTTATGATTTTTCCCTTGTTTCACCTTGGTGGCCATCCTATGTATCCTAGTCAAGTGTTTTCACTCTTAGGGAACAAGGGTACTATTGGGAGATCTTGATAGGGGTAACACACGATTCCTTTCCATACTTGACATTTTTCATCTTGTTTCTTCTCATTTTCCTATCATTTGGAAATGCATGTTACATGTATCCCTAAAAGGTCCATACCTTCATATTTCTATGAGAAGAAGGGGATTTAATTCTCGAGGTTAACGCAACTAGTAAAATAATAAAAAATGAAATGGGATAAAAATGATAAATAAAAAGTCAAAGATCAACTTGATCTCTACCCCCTCTCTATTAGGCCATCACACCAATTCATAATGCAGTTAATGCATATAAAATTAAAATAACTTAATTGAATCCTAGTAAAATAAATGCATACACCTAAAAAGGGTCTTACAAACCAATTAATGAATATCAAAAAGAAAGAATATGGATGGAAATAAATAGTTCCAAGGAAAGGGTGACTCAATGCACCAAGAACTCCCTCTATAAAGGTTCTCATGGAGATAAACCTCACATGTGGCCATGCATGTCAATGAGAACATTACCATTGAGTAAACCCTATGTTATATCATTCATGTTGGTGAAAAATTGGAGAGCGATGTTCTCAGGGATTACCAGCAAAGGTACCATTGTAGTCCAGTCACACTGGAATATTAAATCTTCTACAAGGGAAGGATGTCTCACCTGAAGCACTACTAAGACTTGTGTGATAAACAGAGTTAAGGATGACACACCATCAAGTCTAGCACAATACAATACAATCCCATACTTAAATGTAAATAAATCATAACATTAGAAGTCTTAGACTAGTAAAAGCATTGAACAATATGTGTTGGGCAACATTAAGGTAAACACATAAAACAAGGAATCTTGTTTAAACAGTAACACAACTAGAAATTACACATAATAAGATAGATTCTACTAGAAATAAACCATGAATTCATCTACATAATGAAAATTATTTGGTACCTGAGTAATCCAACATATATTATCTTATCACAAACTTATCATACATGGAGTTATTCCCTTCATACCAAGACTTATACAATTGAGTCAGTAATGAGTGATCCTATCTAGAATCTCAACTTCTATGTAGTTGCAGTTCATTCCCAACTCTCCTTTATAATGGCTTATCAGAGTAAACAGGTAGAAATAATTTATGAATGAACAATGTTGATACTAAGAGGGGGGTGAATCCCCCGGATGGGGTGTTAGTGCGGGTCACGCGGCATTATATGGAGGCGGGTGATGGGCTTCAAGACATGGGGGCACGTGAACTACTCGTGCCTCCCCCCAGAAGCTTAAATGCTCCGTAAACTCACTTCGAATGGGTGTTAATGCGCCATTTAGCGCAGTTGTTCCTCCCCTCGGCTTTCATAATATGCAGTCGATCGTAATGTGCCTTGTTTGTTGCAGCTGGTTGCTAGCAGAGCGAGCTCTGCACTGGCACCAGCTCACTCTCGGCTCTGTTTCCTCTGATCTCTTGTGCTCCCACAGAGTGCACCATTTCACCTTTGACTACAGACGATGTTGCACCATGACGCGCCTTCGGGGAAGGCCAAGACGAGGCTCGCCCTGGAAGCCTCGGCGTCCCTCCAGTTCACGCTCTTTTTCCTCTTCTTTGAGCTCTTCCTCTCGCAGCCAATCCTCTCGCAGTCATTCTGGCCACCTTTCTTTTACCTCGCGTCACATGGAGCATGCTCACTCCCCTTCGTGGGCGCTGGTACCCTATGCTGCTACTCCCCCCCCTCGTCAACCTGACGACCCTC
>SNQJ01S0174276.1:0-10857 GCA_010110895.2 Picea sitchensis | reverse complement strand
ATTATCTCTCATATATTCTTGGGTGGAAGGAAGGGGAAAGGATGGAGAGTTCAACCCTCTCTTGATATTGGTGGATTGTATCTTCCTCTTGGAGTTTTATCCCTCCCTTTAAATTTGGAATTTGTAGCTACCTTTGGAAGTCATTAATTTCCTTGAACAATAATTATTGATTATTTCTCATATATTGTGCATGGTGTATTGTGGTGTATTGGTGTAACTCTTATACTATTGTTCATTTCTCATTGGATATAATTGAATGGTTTAAGTATAAGTTAAAAAGGTTTTTAAATTGTACTTGATACCGATTCACCCCCCTCTCAGTATCAACAATTGGTATCACAGTGGGTTACCTTCAATAAATCTTAACCACTAGAGGGAAGATCCTAAGAAGAAATGGAAGAAAAAATTTCAAATGGGATTCCAAGATTTGATGGAAGAAATTTTGAATACTAGAGTAATATAATGGAAACTTACCTGAAATCTCTTGGGGCATATGTTTGGTTCTCAGTTGCTTCAGGATATAATGCCATGAAGAAACCAAAGACTTCAGCTCAGAAGGAAGAAAAAAGTAACAAAAAATTGGCAATAGATACCATCTTGGATGGACTGACAAATTTAGTGAAATCCAAGGTGGGATCATGTGCATCATCAAAAGAGATCTGGGACAAGCTACAAGACCTTTATGCAAGGGAAGAAGAATAAGAAGAAGAAGAAGTTGAAGCAAATTACAACATCTTAGATTTCAAAGAAGCAAATAGAGGTCAGTTCTTTTTCTTTAATTGTGAAGGAGTAGGACATGTTGAATTTGAATTTCTTCATTCAAGGATTGAAAGAGATGACACACAAGAAGAAAATTCCAATGAAGAATAAGAAAATCATGAAGAAAAAATTATTCAACAAGAAGATGAGAATCTTAAAAAATTGAAGCATGTTGAGATTGAAAATAGCAAGCTCAAAGACACACATAGAAAACTAAAAAGTGAATTGGGTATTTGTGAAAAGATAGTTGTAATCATGAAGAAACAATTATAATACTTTGATAAACTAAGAGAAGAAAACATTTCCTTGAAAACTCTACTTGAAGAAGAAAGAAGAATAGGAGAAGTAAGGAATGCCCAAATGGTGAAGAAAGAAGAACATTGTGAGAAACTTGAACAAGAAGTTGTCTCATTGAGGAAGAGCTTAAGAAACTCCCAAGTGCCAAAATACTTAACACATATTGGATGCATGGGTGAAACTTCATAAAAAGAATATGCAAATACCAACAAGAAGGTTGAAGAAAGAGCTACACACAAAGTTGATGAGAAGTGGACCAGGATACAAAAGAGATGAATATCCAAGAAGACCTCCTGCCTTCAGGAATCAAAGAAGATTCAATCAGTATGAAGGAAACTACATAAGAGTAGATCGTTAATCCATATGGACTACATCACAAAGAAGGCCACTTAATCCAAGGTATCAAAATTTATTTCTTGGTCATTGTTATACTTGCAAAAATTTTAGACATAGGGCAATTAATTGTAGAATCAATGAAAGGAACAAATACGCAAGAAACATGAATGGCGTAAATAGAAGATATGAAAATAATCGTGGATTTGTCAACATAATTTATAATTCATTTTCCCCATTGATGGACAAAATTATTGTATGCTACAAATGTAATTATCTTGCTTATAAAGCATGAGATTGCAGATATATGAATGAAGATGTCCCTATGCCAACCACGATATGGAGAAGGAAAGAGATTCCAAACAATGAACATTATCGAATAGCATTAACCATTGAAGAATGTAAAGATGAATATGAATGACACATAGACAGTGGATGATCTTCACACATGACCGGGGATCAAGACAAATTCATCAGCTTGAAGAGAAAGGGTGGTAATGTTTCATTTGGAGATGAATCATCTACCAAAATACTTGGAGAAGGTGTAGTATATCTTGGGAAAAAAAATGTAAAAGCAAAGAATGTACTATTGGTTGAATACTTGAAGCATAATCTACTCAGTGTTAGTAAAATTTGTGATCAAGGATACTTTCTTATGTTTGACTCCCAAAAATGAAAAATTAGAGAAAATAACTCAGGAAGATTGGTTTCAACTGCAACCAGAAGAATGAACAACATATGCATCCTAGACATGAAGAAGAGAGATAATAAAGAAGCCACAAAAAAAGATTCCAAGGAAGAAAAAGTCCCAAAGACCAAAAATAGGGATGGAGTATTATTGAGTGCCACATGTTCAGGGGGAGAAGCCCCAAAGAAGAAGGTCATCTTATTCCATTGAACTCAGGGGGAGAATACCTACCCTTTTGCATTGATGTCAAAGGGGGATAGAATTTGGGATCATGATAAATTGGGATCATGATGATAAGGGGAGAATGAGTGTTTCCATCAATGACAAAGGGGGAGATTGTTGGAAGACTGGTTGTTGTCATTGATGTCAACCCTAGTCATGGGTTTTGGACTACAAGATTGATGAAGGTAGTTGGACATGAAGGAAAATGCACATGAAGATACAACACCCATGGATGGATAGTATACATCATGTTTTTTTCAGAGGTATGTGGCACATCAAATGGATCCTCATGGTTGAGGAGAAATGAATTTTTGATGAAGAATTACAAAATAAGAAAGTGTCAGGTCAGACCTAATGTTAAAAGGAAGTGAGATAAATGGTGCAAATACATATCATTATACATTCATTTTATACATTAGTCATATTTCATAGGAAATCGGAAGTAAAGAAGGCCATATTTCAAGGGAGGATGAAGTCTTTTGGTGATGTGTTCTAAGGTATGTTATTTACAGGTCATCTTAGCATTTTCTCTATAATTTCTTTTCTAGAATGATTTAGATGGTTACATTGCTATGAAATTGAAAAAACATATAAAGGTACCTATGGTAAAAGTTTCATCTCTTGATTCACTATAATTATGGAGATATACACTCTATGCAATATATGGTTTTTGACCCATCCTGAAGCTAGTCAATAAAAATGTGTTCTGGATAAAATAGTCATAAAATCTTCATAGAGAATCCAAATGAAGTGGGACAAATTCCATTGGAAAGAGTACGGATGATAGTTTCATATGTGAGAGTTTCAGAATCAGATGTTAAATATTTAGTGCGGGGAATTTTGTACAAGTTGGGTCTCCTGAATAAACCAAAATTGAATAAAGTCTACCATTATTTCTATAACTTCTTTTGGGGAGAATTCAAGGAGTGAAACTTGGAGGAGTTTTAGAAGGAAAGAAAACAAAGATTGGGTTTAAATCAAAAGAATACTCAATGACAAGACCACTATAAATTTTGCATACTGATCTAGTCGGACCAACTACAACAAAGGTGTAATATCCCTAGGATGAGCCCCAATTGTATTATGAATTGTAAACATGTTTTGTAGGCTCATGAGTCGGGAAATTATACGCTGGTAGGAATATGTGTTCATAGGTCAGAGAGACTAGGTGTTCAAGGCCATGAGCCTATTTTGTACATGTAAATATTCATATTATTAATATAAAAACATAGCTGTGTGTAGACTGACCACTATAAAAGAGAATGGGAGACTATACTCCACTAGGTTGGGTAAGGGAGAGGGGGATGAGAGGTCAGAAAGAGGGGATAATTCTAGGATCTTAAGTTCAAGAGAACAATAATTTATTATTATTCCAAAACTTGTTTAGAAGGATATGTTTTTATCATAAGTTCCTTGGGGAGGATAGGTGACTTCCAAAGGGAAGGAATGTGCTTCATGAGCGACAGTTGTTGGTTCTGGGAGATGTGGTATTAAGGGGGGAATTCTTGCAGTTTGGGCACTCACATGCACACAATCACTCATGCATAGGGAGGAACTCACTCACAGAAAGGGGTTCATGCACATACATTTTTTTCTCTCACACTCTCACCATATTCACTATGCTAGACCAGTCTACCCCATATCTCCTCACGAGTTCACTCACGCATTGAGAAATCACGCAGCCAACCATTTCCACCATTGTTGAACTTATGGACATTCTACACCTATGTAAATTATTGATTCGTCCCTTTCCTTACCCGAATTAGTTATTTTGGTTTGAATACGTGGGTTGTCAAGCCCAGGATTGAAGAGGCAGGTTGTCAGGCCTGTGAGAAAATCTCTCTCTAGGTGAGAGAGGTTGTTGTGGATTGAAGAAGCAGGTTGTCAAGCTTATGAGAAACTCTCTCGAGGTGAGAGAGTGTGCTGAGGAAGTGATTTATCCTAGAGGGAGTCTCGTAGTTGGTACAGAGCTATGAGAATTTTGATCTAGCCTGTTGCTGAAACCTAAGGTAAGGGAGGTGGAGCAATCAATGGACTGTGTGAAAGTGAAGGTGTATAATCCTCGAGTGGGACATGCATCTAGGGAATGATATTATGTGAGCAGTGAGCATAAGTGTATCTTGGGAGAGAATCCTTCTTCTTAAACTGTGTGACTTTCCTATTGACCTTGCCTAGCCTAGGAATACCTTGCCTGGTGGAGTTTAGTCGTAGATAGGGGGTGATCCACTGTTGAGAGTGATGAGAATTGTGGTATAAGGGTGGGATATTCATGGAAGGTTTGCATGCACTTGGTGGTTTTACTTCATTTAAAAAATAAGTATCATTTTCCTACTTAATTATGTATGTTATGCATGTTTGTGATTCTTGAAATATTATCATGTGTTCCGTTGCATGTAGGAATTATTGTCAATTCCATTTGAGTCTATATGGTAGCAGTAAATCTGTTTTATTTGTTTTGAATTCATTAAAAATTCATGCTATATATATGTATGTTCCTCTGTGGCGTTACCCAACCTGTTGGTGGCTCGGGACGTTACAAATGGGTATCATAGCTAAGTGAAGTGTTAGAGTAGTGGCATTGCCCATCCTATTGGTGGTTGTGGACATTACAAATTGGTATCAAAGCCATGGTTTCGACACTAAGCCTGGATGGGCCATGTTAGTGGTTAAAGAGAAAAATATTTCAAAGTGAATTGTTGTCGAAAGGGACAAAATTTGAGGTTCAGAGTGTCCCTGGGTGCAAGGAGTGAGTCAACAGATTCTTTCACTAAAAAATCTTAGGAGAAATAGCTTGATTTTTCTCATGAAGGGATGTGAAGATATGTTGCAAGTAGTGCATAGATCTGAAATTTGATTAAGTGTCGAAGAAACCCTCTAAGGAGAAAGGGGTTTGAGAAATGAAGCTTAGGAGTAGGAGCGATAATAGTCATCAGATCTGTTGTTGGAAGGAGTCTGGACCCTTAGATCTATGTCTAGGAAAGAAAAGGAGAGTGTTGAGTATGAAAGCGATACCAATCCAATGGATATGAGCACAAAGGATCGAGATTCGTTCGATCTAGTTTGACAGGTGGTGCAAGATCCACCACTCCTGAGTGAGAGCACTCTGAAAGTTCTGTGATCGAGGAGAAATAAAAATAGTCAAAGTAGATCCTGGTCATTTGTTGTGAGAGGGGTACGATTCAATAGATATGATACTTTAAGGAAAGTTACATTGAAGTATTTCAAGTGTGGAGTGTGACAAACTCCCGAAGTCCTGAAGGTCGAAGTAAATCGCAATCGTTCATTGCAAAGGACATGCATCGACATGTTATGAACTTCGTGTGAGAGCACTCCGAGAGGAACGAGTGTGCAGGAGTCTAAAACTCCCGAAGCCTGAAGAGTCGAAGTGGATAGTGGCCATCAGATCAAGGGGGAGACACGTGCCACAAGATCATGTACTTTGAGTGGAATTACCTCGAGAGGAGGGAAGTTCTATGAGTTTGAAACTCCCAAAGTCTGATGTGCCAAAGTCACTCATAATTGTTAATCATGAAGGATGATATGTGTCAGTAGATCGTGAACTCTAAGGGAAAGCGCTCCGAGAAAAAGAGAGAGTAGAGGAGTTGAAACTCCTAAAGTTCAAAGCTCTGAAGCACAAAGAGCCAATGTGGTGATTCATGATGATGTCACCTGGAATGACATGGACCTCTCCTATACCTTCCACGTGCCCGCACCCAAAATATTGACAGTTGTTCTATGTGGGACTTGAGGTTGAATAATATAATTAAAGGTCAGCAGGCCCACACTGGCATTGATAATGATACATCTAGATCGATGGCTAGGAGGAATTTCGAGGACCGAAATTGCATGGGAATTAATTTCTCAAGGTAGTCCTACAATCCAAACCACAGTTTTACTAGGGGGTTATGTGTTAGCATCAGAGGAATTGTGGGATGGAAGGCGGGTTACTCCAAACCGTGGATGCATGCCCTCACAATTTGAAAGGTGTTAAGTGATGCGACTATTTTCTATCTTAGTTCAAGTATGGAAACCATGGGTCCCAGTGGATGCATGGCACTAGTTGTGAATTCTAGATACTTGACACTTCAGAAGAATGGTTTATAAGGGAACGAAAGGAAGAAAATTCAAAATTTTCTTAATGTCGAGGTGACAAGATGTAATAACGTCACCAAAGGTGACATGGAAGTGTTCGAATATTAACACTTCAGGGCATTGGGGGTGTGCATATGTGAAATTCTCTGAAGTCCCGGAGCTCAAATGCCTAAAGTTCCATAGTGGATGTTAGCCATTTGATGTTCGGTAGTCGTCGACTATTAATCCTCCCTACTTCGGGAGTTCGTTAATTCATAACTCTAAGAGATTTGTTGTGATGTTCTTTAAAAACTTTTGAAGCGAGAGGCCCAAAATCCTGAATAAGTTCCTATCTATCTAGTTCTTGGACACAACCAATGGTCACATGGGTTGGGGGCTAAGAAATAGGGCTAGTGCCCGAAAAATCATTCCAGAGAAGAGCTCAGAAAGAAAATGGAATCGGAAATTTTTCTTGAATCAAATTGGTTTATGAATACTATGGAATTTTTTAAGGACTGATGGCTTGACAAATTTCAGTTGACTACACATTGTGTTTGCAGAATTAATGATTTTCATAACCGAACTGAATTACCACGTAGTGTAGAGAAATGAAGGAGGCACATAATTCTTTTAGTTCAGGGAATGAATCTAAATGAATGGATGTCCATTTGGGAGTTGAAGGATCAAACTCCAATGGGCATGGAGAAGAGATAGATATGGAAGGAAACATGATGAAAATCATTGAAAGATTGCAGAAAGATGTCCAAACTCACTGAGTAGATAATAGAAAGATCATGAAATCCAGAGAAAAATAGGGATAATTCAACATAAAGTTGATATAGATCGTGGAAAGGATATAAAATAAATTGGATAAAGAGAGTGACTCCAGTAAATCATGAAGTCACAGGTCTCCTGATGAAAATAGGAAATCAGGGAGTGTTGGCAGACACCATCATCACTCCCAAGGGCAGTCCAAGAGGAGGGAACACAGTATTTCAATCTCATATCCTATCAGAAATGATATGATATCTAGAGTGGATGAACTGAAGGGTGAAATGAAAAATATTAAACCTCCTATGTTTAATGGAGAGCACAAGAATGAGGAAGGTGTAGAGACATGGCTTCTTGGCATGAGGAAATATTTCCAACTGTAGAATTATTCCTCTCATGCAGAAGGAAGAATTTAAATGTATAAACTGAAAGGAAATGCATCCATGTGGTGGGATAAACTTGTGAAGGGGTGGCAAATTAAAGATAAAAATGGTACTTGGAAGGAATTCAAGAAGTATTTCAAAAATAAATACTTGAATAAGAGATACTATGATAGAAAGATGAAAGAGTTCTTTGAACTCAAGCTGGGTAGCATGATCATTGATGAATATGAATGAAGAGTTTTGGAATTGCTAAAGTATGTCCCTTTCATCAAAGATGAGACTATCAAAATTCAAAGGTATATGAGTGGAATACCATCCCTCATCAGTGACAAGATCTAGTATGATGATCCTAAAACTATGGAAGAAACTATAAGGAGAAAAAAATGCTTATATGCACAACAAAGAGAAAATCCCACTTTTCATAAGGCTTGGGAAGACAAGAAGAAATTCAATATGGATCAGACGAAAAAGGGAACTAAGCCATCCTTTTTCATAAATATCCCTCAAGGATAGTCAGGTTTTAGAGAGTCCAAGAAGGCTGAAATAGGTGGGAAAATGTCAAGATAGCCACCTATGGAATGTTGGGGTTGTAAAGGAAATCATAGGTAAAAATATTTCCCCCACATAAATGACAAGGTGAGAGTTGTCCACAATTCTCAAGAGAAAGAAATAGTGGAGGACATGAGAAGAAGTGTACCAAGGATCTACCCAGTCCTCGACAACAAGAAAGTAGAATATTAGTCACATATGATTGAAGTGGAAGGTATGATCAAAAACCAAACCATTACTATTTTAATTGATTCAAGAGCTAGTCATAGTTATATAGATCCTAGAATGGTAGAAAGATTTCATTTTCCAAGAGGCAAGCATGGAAAATCTTGGTTAGTGAAGTTGGATATAGGAGCCAAGAGAAAGGTGTTTGAGTTGGTTAAGTCCTGTCTAGTGAACATGAATGGATTGAGCACAAGGGATGAATTAAACATCTTACCTTTAGGTTCATGTGACTGTCTAATTCGGATGTATTGGTTGGACCAACACCATGCCATATTATATTGTCATAACAAGGCATTCACTTTCTTGGATGAGGAAGGAAATCCAAGGAAAGTGCAGGGAATCCCAAAGGAATTTATTGTCATAGAAATCTCAACAACACAGCTGATGAAGTGTTACAGGAAGGGTTGCCAAATATTTGCAGCCCATATGGAAGAAGCACCTAAGGATAAGGTGTCAAATCCTGAAGACCATGTAGTATTAAAGGATTTTGAAGATCTACCCCTGAAGATGGAAAACTCTCACCTTGTCATTTATGTGGGGGAAATATTTGTACCTATGATTTCCTTTACAACCCCAACATTCCATAGGTGGCTATCTTGACATTTTCCCACCTATTTCAGCCTTCTTGGACTCTCTAAAACCTGACTGTCCTTGAGGGATATTTATGAAAAAGGATGCCTTAGTTCCCTTCTTCCTCTGATCCATCTTGAATTTCTTCTTGTCTTCCCAAGCCTTATGAAAAGTGGGATTTTCTCTTTGTTGTGCATATAAGCATTTTTTTCTCCTTATAGTTTCTTCCATAGTTTTAGGATCATCATACTAGATCTTATCACTGATGACAGATGGTATTCCACTCATATACCTTTGAATTTTGATAGTCTCATCTTTGATGAAAGGGACATACTTTAGAAATTCCAAAACTTTTCATTCATATTCATCAATGATCATGCTACCCAGCTTGAGTTCAAAGAACTCTTTCATCTTTCTATCATAGTATCTCTTAGTCAAGTATTTATTTTTGAAATACTTCTTGAATTCCTTCCAAGTAACATTTTTATCTTTAATTTGCCACCCCTGCACAAGTTTATCCCACCACATGGATGCATTTACTTTCAGTTTATACATTTCAATTCTTCCTTCTGCATGAGAGAAATAATTCTACAGTTGGAAATATTTCCTCATGCCAAGAAGCCATGTCTCTACACCTTCCTCATTCTTGTGCTCTCCATTAAACATAGGAGGTTTAATCTTTTTCATTTCACCCTTCAATTCATCCACTCTAGATATCCTATCATTTCTGATAGGATATGAGATTGAAATACTATTTTCCCTCCTCTTGGACTTCCCTTGGGAGTGATGATGGTGTCTGCCAACACTCCCTGATTTCCTATTTTCATCAGGAGAACTGTGACTTCATGATTTACTGGAGTCACTCTCTTTATCCAATTTATTTTATATCCTTTCCAGGATCTATATCAACTTTATGTTGAATTATCCCTATTTTTCTCTGGATTTCATGATCTTTCTATTATCTACTCAGTGAGTTTGGACATCTTTCTGCAATCTTTCAATGATTTTCATCATGTTTCCTTCCATATCTATCTCTTCTCCATGCCCATTGGATTTTGATCCTTAAACTCCCAAATGGACATCCATTCCTTTAGCAAGTGCTCATTCTATAAAAATTAGATCCATTATTTGAGACATATCATTTCAAAATATGGGATAGTCGTGGATTCTTGATCCAGGGGGTCATTTTTCATTGAGAATTTGACTGATCCAAAATTGGAAATAAATGGTACAATGGCATAGAGCACGTCGACATGAATCCAACCGCGCAAAAATCACTTCAAACGGACTTCGTAAGAAGGAGTTATGGCTGGTTGAAGTTCGAATGCGACAGTTAAAAAAAAAAAAAAGTCAAAGTCAAAGAGATGACGTGGCAACTGGTCAAGGCAACACATGGTAGCTTAGTGATGTGGCATGTCATAGCAATCATATGCTAAAACATTGGCATGAAAGTTTAATTTGAAGGTTAGGTGGCACATTTAAATGTTGTATACCATATATATAATGGTTTAAAATAACCATATTACAACTATGCACGCACAATTTTTGGCATGGTTAAATATTAAACCATATCAAAATTATATTGTGTGGTGGCATGGTTAATACATATAAAAAAAAATAAACATCTATAATATGCGCGCGGGATTTTTGGTATTAAATACCATATATATTATGGTTAATATATATCGAAAAAATACAACTATAATATGCCCAAAACGGATGCACCAAGATTTGATCACGCGACCTCCCAATGGGAGAGTTTTACCACCTTTTTGCTAGCCACGAAGTCCGGAGCGTAGGCTTTGTTTAGAATTCCAGAATATATCATTTTGTTATTAGAATCGTGCAGAGATAGAACTAAATGCACCAAATTCGGGTTTGAACCTGCGACCTGCAACTATTTAACCAAAAGTTTTAGCCATTGCGCCACAGAGCGCTTTGTTGTAAAATGTCCAGATGTTGTTTATGTTAAATTCGACTGTTTCTCTG
>SNQJ01S0174275.1:0-16743 GCA_010110895.2 Picea sitchensis | reverse complement strand
GAAATATCTCTCAAGGATTTTAAGGAGGAAATATTTCAACCATCCATGAGATCCTCCACCTTCCCTAAAAAATAGGAAACCAAATGTGAGGTGGATTCTCACACTTAATTACTTTTTTTTTCATGAATATTAATAATAATTCACGTGCACTTGATTCTCACACTTAATCAATTTCTTTTCCATGAATATTAATAATAATTCTTGTGTACTTAGTATTTTTTCCTTCATGTAATATATCCCTCCTCCACATTGACTAGGGATTGTGACATAGGTTATTCCATAAAGTGTATGGGACACTTATATGACATTTTACAACACTTAGGGCGAAGTACCTAGGTGTGCAAATTTCATGTGTAACAATAGTGTAATATAGTAGGAAGTGGGAAAGAAAATTTATGAAAAGACATAAAAAGTAGAAAAATAAGAAAAATGAAGTTTAACCAAAAACACATTATGAGGAAGAATCAATGATTTCAGAATGCAACGCACAACAGATGGTGTGACATAATTTTATATATTAGGAAAAATTGGACACTACATAAATGCATGAAAAAAGTGAAAAATACATCCAAATAGTTATGATCGGGTCTATAAAGTGGGAAAAGCATGGGTAAGTTTGACACTTAGTGATTTTTTAGCACCAAGAGAGATGAAGAGTGTGACCAAGGTGACATTGTGCAAAGTAGAGAGAAATCAACTACTCAAAATACAACATGAAACCTATAAAGGTTGGTTCCCCAGGGAGATATGTTAGGGTTACTCGACAGGGAAAAAGATATAAAGAACGAATGACAGAGCCTGAGAATGTGGTTGAATTAGAATACGTCACAACCTTGTCCATAGATTCATTCATCTTGACAAGGATAGAGGAGGAAATATCGAGGAATGCACAAGGAGAAATGGGTTAGAGCTCCGCAAACCTGAATGGTAGCATAAACCCTAACCCAAAAACATCAGCCAAACTCGAGGAAATGAAGGGCCAACAACAAGATCACGATGCAGAGGAGGTTATGGTCAAGGATATCACAAATCAGCCAGATTCTGAGGGGGATTAGGAAGATAAAAATTAAATAGTGGTGGAAGGCCACCTAGATGTCAAATAGAAAATAAAGGCATAGGATGCTACAAATATCACACTCCCATACATCCTAGATGCAGTGGTCATAGTGGACAATATGCTCGATAAAGTTCCCAAGATTAGATACTCGGACCATGATGTTTGTGAAGTGATAAATTTCCCAGAGTTGGTAGAGGAAACCTATTTGGAAAACATGGGGGAGATAGGACCCCTAGGTAGACCCATCATAGTGCCCATGTAGTGGATATCACCCTAGGGTAGACCTGCATCATAGTGCCCATGCAGTGCGGATGTGCCATCAATGCTCTGGCTAACCATGGCATCATGAACCTCCTAGACATCACACTTCAAAGCGGTATGAAGTATGTGCATCAAACAACTCTTGAAAGGTGCATGAGCATCCCTGCAGAATGGATAGGCTAGTCTCTCATTAATGTGGAATTGATTTCCAAATTTAAGGTTTCCACTATTGGCACACACAACTCGGGGAGAATAACCGCGCAAGAAAGAAATTGTTGAGATAGTAAAGTCGCAATTTGGATCCAACAGAGGGAATAGGGGTATCATCCTCAAATACATCAATGATGTCATGATGCGGTTCGCTAGAAATATACTGTCTTGCAATTTGCTGATGAAATGAAAGAAAGAAGAGGCTCCAACATCAGTCATAGAAGTCTCTGCGCAGTGCACAAAAGGGGTCATGTTTTAGCAAGGTGTTGTACCTCCTAAACCAGTTTTTGATTTACTGTCGGGATGCACTGGAGAATGGATCTAAGTTCCATTATTCTTGGCTCCTCATCCTCATTTCTTCAGTCTCTTGAAAATAGCCAAAATTCTTGGATTTTCTAGACAGAAATGAAATGCTACGTCATAGGTACTTGGAACTCTCTCGCAAGCCAAGGATACTTTCCTTCAAAAATAAAAAGGAACAAAGAAAGGCAAATGTTTACCGTGATTTTGCATATTCCACCAAAGAATTATCGGATACCAGGAAACAACGAAAATGGATTGCCTGCCTATCCAGCATCATATATACTAAGATAATGGTTGAGATGCGATCTCATGTAGCGAGAATTTGATTATCATAGTGGAAGGTGCCAACAATCCAAGACAAAAACAACTAAAGGGAGCAAGTCGAGGCTGGACCATCGAAAAAGACAGGTAGCTCGGCTAACAATACTAGAAAGGTTGTAGCACATACATAAGTGTTAGGAAGAAACACAACACTGAGAAGGAAAAGGATGAAATAAATGGTGTCCAAGGCAGAAGTCAAGGAATATTATAAGAATGGAGAAACCTCTTTGCCTGAAGAGGAGGAGGCACATAAGAATAAGAGTGGGTTGCAACTCTCATAGGAAAAAAGAAATGCAGCGTAGGAGGAGGAAACACACAAGAGGATGAAATACACTAAGAAGCCTCATGTCATCACCATTACATAAGACAACACTGAGCTATTGGTGGACAAATTCTAGGACATGGGGGAAGATGTGGTCCACACAACTGAGGCGTAGGGAGGAGATCATGGTGAAGTTAGTAGACATCCATGATAGTCTATATCGGATGTATATTTTTACAGTGAAACAGGCTACAACGGAGTAGTTAGAAAATCCACAACAACCCCCTGCACAAAAGGAACAAGAGGACACGATGGAAATAGTGGTGAAGGGAAACAACAACTTCATGGTCACATAGTAGATGCTACGAGTTGATGAGGAGAAAACCTGAATTTGTTTTGGGGACATCGGAAAACTTGAGTTGGTTATGGCCCAGATACATACAAAAGTGTTATATGGGCTACAAGAAAGTGTTATATAGGAATTTCAATCCAGATCCTAGTAGATGCCACCAAATTGGAAGTTGGTAGGGAGGTTATAGAGATGCTACCAATTACATGTGACCAGTTGACTCTGGAGAAGGAGGAGGAGAAGAAACGAGCAGACATATTGGATAAGGGACTAACAACAGTCTACAAAAACATACCAGACTACACACAAGAGCCAAAAGATACACCTGAAAAGAAGTTTCAGAAGATTGTGTAGGTCATGGAGTAGTACAAAAAGGAGATTACAGAGCTTAGAGAGAAACTAGCACCTTATACACCCCCAAAAGTCAGAGACTAAAGGGAACATGAGGCTAATGCGCACATCGACAATATTTCATAGGAATCCAAGGCAATGTAGGAACTATATGACATCACTTCTCAAATATGGACCATCTTGGAAGAGGAAAAGAAAATATGTTTGGACCAGAAACATGAGATGATAACAGCCGAAATCTAGGAGTTAAAGAAACAACAAAACAAAATGGCCATCCTCGAGAGGATGAGGAGTGTGCAAGATATGAAGAACCTACAAAAAGAGATGAAGGATTCTCAAGATGACAAACAAAAAAGACAGGCTTAGCTAGAGCCACTACAAGAAGAAGAAGAGAGGATGATCGAAGAATTGCAAGTAGAGAAAGGGACAATAGAGAAAATGAATGTAGAATGAAGCCAAATGATAGTAGAGAACATTACAGTGTAGAGTGTGGATAAGTTGGTAGATCAAAGTACCCAAGTGAAACATAAAGTCAATCACTTATCAAAAGTGGTTCACGATTTGCATCTAGCCATCCTGAGTGTGAACTAAGGTGCAGTGAATTGGGATGATCCACATGTCAGTGTTGGGGGCCTATTGGAACAGACCTATTTTGGAAGGAAATTCTATTTTGGGCATAGGACTATTTTTGGAGAGAAAGATCTATTTTTGGATCACACGCCATAGCTGGTGGAAAATAAACATCCATAAAAAGAAGGAAAAACAAAATGCAAAAGGAGGAAAATAAGTGTGGAGTGCATGTAGAAAGACCTAACCATGTTAGGGTTAGGGCCTTGGATAATAATGTAATGGATATAGGCCAATATAGTAGTATAAATAAAGACCTAGGAGGTCTATGTAGAGGTTGTTGATTGTTGATCGATTATTGTTATTGGTCAATTGTTGTAGTAAATGAAAGATAGGTGGTTTGAATAAGCTAGTTTTTTAGGGTTAGATTACAGGCTGTGGAACCTGGTGTGATCTAGTTCGCCTCACAGAGGGTACTTAACCTCCTTTTTTGCTATAATCCTAAATATGTAATGTGTGAAACACAAATTTTGTAGCAGAATTAATAAAAGATAAGAAGAGACAAATCATTGTGGATGTTGAAATGGGTACTTGACACTGAGAGGGGGGGGTGAATCAGTGTCACAAAAACTTTGGAAATTTTTCCAGTTTTCACAAATTAACTAAACAACAAATATTTATTTCATTTTCTCAAACAATATATATAAATGAATCAATACTTTATTTATTTAAATAACTTGAATGAATACATAAGGTCAAACTTTGAATATCATCTTCATACACCTATGAGAGACCCAACTCTCTGTTACAAGACCCAACTTGTAGTTCTCAGATCCAACTAAGAAATGAGGAATCCAATCCTCATAACAAGTCCCAGCTTGTTGATCTCAGATCCAATTGAGATGTGAGGAATCCAATCCTCATACAAGACCCAGCTTGTAAACATGCACCAACCTAATAGAATGAACTTTCATTCAATCCATTATATATAAATATATATACTTCAACAAATTCAACTACACTTCTTCTCACCATTATTTCTTGTTTATATAGTCTTCCAACTTGTGTGAGTTTGAAGTATTGTGTATTTTGATAATTGAACCATTGTACCTTTTCATTTAAAATGATAATCTTAAATTTTAATTAATATCATTTTTCCTTTTTATTCTTTATTCATGTTTTCGTGATTTAACTCTCTTTTAATCATGTCTATGTATCAATTAATATGTCCTCATGAGTTTATCACAGACATGGATCGACTCATTAGATTGTACTCATGATTCTGCTACATTCTCGGTTCACCAACAGATCATATTCAATTATTTATCGATTCTCTGTATTGTTCTAGTGTAACTCTCTGTCGAATGAAATCTGTATGAGGTGCTCCTTTCAAACCATTTTCATATGACCATAGGCATAGAACCACAAGATTATTATTTAAGCTTTACCTTTATTTTTCTTATTCCATATGACAATATGTAGTGACCAAGTGCTAGGCCAAATGATCGCTTGAGCTCTTATCAGAATTGATGGTCACGATTCAATCTCCTGATGAGATGGACAGTTGGCAAAACTTCACCCTTCGAAACTTCAGGATTTCAAATTTTCAAATCTTTCAAAAATTTTGAATCAAATTTCTTGAACATATTGGACGGTTTAAGTTTATTTCGCGGAAACTAATCAATCGTCAGATTTGATTCTTACAAGGGTTAATCCGACGGCTGGGTCTTAATCAAGCATTGAGATGGATGGCCACCATTTACTTTGGGACTTCGACTATTTAAGCATATGCTATCCTTCCACTGTAGTAGATCGACGAATGAGAATGCTCCTGAAGTGTTTCTTTGGATCAGATGGACCATGTATACTTCAAGATTTTGTCCTTCGAGACTTCGAAGATTTTGTCATTTGCTAGTAGTGAAACTCCCGAAGTAATTCTTTCGGAGTGACATAATTTATTTACGTCACTTGTTGACATGGCTCGAGCCAATTTCCTAGTGACACATGTCATCATCTGATTATTCCATGTGTACTTGTTGATGTGGTCTTCTGACGTGGCCTGCCATGTGTCCTTGCTAGCGTTCTACCACACGTCCTTTATGACGTGGTCTGCCACACACCCTTGCTGACGTGATGTTCCATGTGTCTTTGTTGATGTGGTTTGCTGACATAGATCTCCCAAACACCCTTGTAGATGTGGTCTGCTGACATGGTCTACCATATTTCCTCTTGAATCGGATGGTTGAGTCTTACTTCGAATGATCTGATGGTCGAGAATTTATTTCGGCTCTCCGAGTCTTCGAAATTAGGGAATTTCAAATCTCAAACTGAATTCTTGAAATGAGATTTTTCTGGACCATAAGCTCCTCACATATTTAGACCTGAAAGAAATGATTTTCATTTGATCAGGATCTTAGATCAATGACTCGATCTTATCTATGATGCATATTTGCCTTGGATTAAATCTGATGGCTCACCATCTTTGCTTATCCTACCCTTCCTTTTAGTTCGATCCGATGGCTGACGAAAATTGGGGTGATCGAGATCTCAGATCTCAAACCTTTCTTATCTTTTCCTTCCACTTAAGGTGATCCAACGGCTGATGGATATTTGGGTGATAGAGATCTTAGATCTCATCACTTTCTTATCCTATCCTTCCACTTTATAATGATGTGACGAATGACGAAAATTCACATAGTTAAGATCTCATATATTTTACCTCACTTATCATATCCTTCCACTTACTTTTAATCCAACGGCTAACGGGATTTCGGATAAACGAGATCTTAGATATTGTTGCTTATCCTGTCCTTCCACTCAAAAGTGATCCAATGGTCGATGTGGACTCTTCGAAGAAGATTAATAGTCGACGATGATTGCAGAACCACAACTTATGAGTGATTTATCTCGACACCCAAACTCTGCAATTGAAGTTGTGCGTTGTTGGTGAATCAACCATAGTCATCGATCTTTGAAGCTATAAGATCTGGCAGTCCTAACTAATTGCGTGATTGGAAATAGCATGATGCTTAATTCTCCTTTTGATCCCCACAATCTATCCCTACCGTTGATCTGGTGATTGAGCATCCGACGGTCAAAACTCGATCTGACTTAATTTGATCATTTTTTCAATCAACCACAGTCGTCGATATTCGAGTCTATGAAATCTGACAATCTAGACCAATTACGGGATTGGAACTAGTGAGTAATTTAATTCTCCTTCTAATCTCTGCAATATATCCCTGCCATTGATCTGTCTTGAAGATCCGACGGTCACGATCCTCCAACGGTCCTCAAGCCCATGACCACTCATATGACCGATGTCCATTATATGAGATGATCAACACTATCAATTTCTTGATTAGATGACTATTGAGGCTTCTCACCTTTTCCTGTGCATTCGTCAACTTCTGTGTATTTCCATCGATCAGATGACGTTTCTAGAATGTGATCTTCATTCACTAACTCTCATGAGCTTTAATAATTGTTTGTGCATTATTTTATGCATTGATAGTCAATCGCTAATTCTCTTGATATTTGATCATAGAAACATTGTTGATCCTATCATGATCAACAATAATCACAAATTTCTTTCATCCTTAAGGTGATGTTCTTCTGTCGATCTTTAGTATATTTTTCCTCCTAAGATTAACCTTTCTTCTCTTCTTATTGTTTGAGATTTTCTTTTCATCATTGAACCTTCATTACACATGGAAAGACATTATTGGCCATCTTGACACTAATTCCAAATGTATAATTGATCATGATTGATTCATGTTGCAATCATAACAACTTATCATGACTATTGACTTCAATGAAAACACATGAATGAAAATATGTCCAATAGTGGATGTATCCCCAGGGGGTGAATGTTAAGCCCTAATATGGGCTCATTACCCCTTAATTGGGGCATATTATATTAGTAATGTTATTTTATTTATGTTGGATTTAGGCCATTAGTGGCTCATTACCCCTTAATTGGGGCATAATATATTAGTAATGTTATTTTATTTATGTCGGCTTTAGGCCATTAGTTGTAATTATACCTCCTAGTCTCCTATATATAACAAGGAGACAATTTCATTTTGAATCATCTTGTACTTGAACATTTAAGTGGGGTAAAAGGAGGTTTCCCCCTCGAAGAGGATTATTATCTAAAATTATCTCTTTTTCAAGGCGTTGAGTACTCTTGCTAAGGTTTTTCTATGATATATTGATGTTTGGTTCTTAACATATGGTATCAGAGCTCAAGGTCTTGGGGTTTCACTGCTACATTTGAGACACCATGGAATTTTCACTATAACTTATTTTCTACAACATTTCGGAAGGAACGACTTGGAGGATATTTAGTATATGGATCAAGGTATGTTGGGTTCAAAATTCAGCTCCTGAGGCCTTATAATTTTGGAGATACATCCTGTACAAGATAGGGTTCTGGAATCATCCTGAAATGAGTCATTGCGGAATTTTCACTATAAAATATTTTCTGTAACGTTTCAGACCATGAAATTTGGAGACCATTTACATAACTTACTGAGGTATTTGTGGTAATAATTTTAGCTTCTGGGTCATCTTAAATTTGTCTATACACCTTGTGTAAGATAAGGTATCTGACTAGTCCTAATGACTAGTCTCAAGAAGGTGTTCCAGGTAAAACAATCATAACTTCCTCCTAGAGTATCCAAATTGAGTGGGACTGGTTTCATTGGATCGTGGACAGTCTGTAGTATTTTGGGTACGAGTTTCAGAATTTGATATCAATTATTTTGTGCGGGGAATGCTACACAAGTGAGATCTCTTGAAAAGGCCAAAAATCGGCAAGTTGTGAGGAAGTTAGCGTAAATTCCACTTGGCACATCCATTTTTGATCAGACCTGTGGCATTGCAGAGAAGAAATATCAGAGAACTACCTAAAAGAAGGTTTCATACCTAGAAGGGCCGAAACTTGGGAGATAGGACAGAATAAATATTGTCTAGCAGAACCACCTCAAAATCCTGGCCAACATGCCACCAAAAAAGGGACCTTCTACACCAAATAAGCCTCCAGAAAATCCCAATTGGACTCTTGATGAAGGTGAATAAATGAGTAGGGACATAAATGAACTAAAAATAAGATGGATTCAATGGAATCTAAGTTGATGGATTCAATGGAAGTTAAGTTGGATACTAAGATGGATTCAATGGAAGCTATGTTGATGGAAGTATTGAAAAATTTCATAACAGAGAAGACACCCGAAAGTGAAAATGCATCCAATGAAATTCATGATGAGGACACAAGGAAGGTGAATCAAGAATGGAGAAACTCCAGCTTTGATTTGAAGACCAACCATGTTCCTAAGATTGATATGAGGAAGTTTGATGGCAAGGACCCAATCACATGGATACTTCAGATGGAGCAATTCTTTGATCTCCATAATGTGCCACATACACAAAAGGTAGGAATTGCTTCTTTATATTTAGAACCTAATCAATTTGTTTTGGTATCGATGGATTTGTTCTTGCAAATCACTTTCGTCATGAACCCAATTTGTCACTTGGAAGAAATGATAGCACACTAGCAGTACAAGGAGCAATACCTTCTTTGTGATTGATAAATCTCAAGCAAAGGGTTCCGTTGCGAGCACATTGAGAACTTCCAAAGGTGAGATAATAAAGGTAACCGTGTTCGAGATGTTGCTTGATTGATATGTATTCATAGGAACTTTAAAGGATAACATTCAACATGGAGTTAGCCTTTGGGAACCCAAATCATTCAGAGAATGCATTTAAGGTGGCAAGAAATGTTGAAAATAAAAAGAAATATAGCTATATGGCTACTAGAAGGACCTATCTAACATCTATAGAAGAACAATGCTCCTTCTCTAAAACACTGCCTTCGAGAAGGTTGACACCTCCTTGATTGGAGGAATGGCAAAGGTTTGTTCTTTATTGTGACCTTAAGGTATAGTAGGGACATAAATGGTGAGGAGAAATTACATAGTGTGAAGAAGGGAAGGAAGAAGAAGAAGAAAGAACCATCTCAAGGTGAAAATGTGGAAACAATTTAGATACATTGACTCCACAATATGGGCATTGGTGGAATTAGCACTCCTCAAACCCTCAATATCCGAAGGATACATCAAAAATAAAAAAGGTAATAATCTTAATTGATTGTGAAGTACTCAAAATTTCATTCATTATAATTAGCCATAGATCTCAATTGATTTGTATATAGGTGCGGAAGTTTCTGAAGTAATGAACTGAGATGGAGGAACTATAAATTGCTGAGGAAAATGAGAGAACAAGATCAATCTTACTGGAATATGTAATGAATAGTCCAACAATTTCTATACCCATGAATTGATGCAGTTGTTGTACTAGGAATCAAATGAACCTGATCATTAGGAACAGCGACTTTTAATTTTCAAGAACTTTTCATGAAATTTTCATTGGAAGGAAAAGAAATTGAGTAAGAGAAATTATCACAGGGAAGCCCGATGGGTGATAAGCTCTAATGGCATGGAAGAATTATTGAAAAAGGGGCATCATGGTGTAATTGTGCAATTATGCTCACTAGATGTTCCAACACTCTAAAGCCATCTATTCCTCTAGATCTGCAATGGATCATTGATAATTCCAAAGTATTTGAGAATATTCCCAAAGGTCTCCCACCCACTTCAATCATGATCATGAAATTCACCTAATTCACAGGAGTGTTCCATCTAACATCAAGCCATCTGGTCTATATGCCCAGTGAAATTAGAGTACATGGTTGAAAAGAAATGTTAAGTGACATTATTAGGCAGTAATAAGATTCTTACTTGCACCAGTGGTAATGGCATTCAAGAAAGAGATAGCTCATGTCATGTCCAGAGTATAGAGAGCTCAAGATCACTATTAAAGATAAGTTTCCCATTCACAGCATTGATAGTTGTTAGATGACTACATGGAGAAATCTATTTCACAAAATTGGATCTCAGATTCAGAATCATCCCAGTCGAATGAAGGAAGAAGATATCACAAAACAACATTCTGAACTCATAAAAGCCATTATGAATTTTTGAATAAAATGCCTTTTGGCTTTACAAATGCGCCTTCCACATTCAAGGGTTGATGAATTCCATTTTCAAGCCCTTCATGAAAAATTTGTTAGTATTTTGATGATATACTAATCTGCATGTAAGTCTTGAGGAGATCATATAGTACCATGTTGACAAAAAGGTCTACAACTACTAAGGAGAAACAACTATATGCTGAAACCATCTAAATGTTTCTTTGGAGTAAAAAGGAATTGAAGTGTTGGGTCATATTGTATCTCATGAAGGAAGTTGTCAAGGTAGGCCATAACAAGATTAAGGCCATGATGGACTAGTAGATTAGAAAACATTAAAAAAATATTAGAGGATTTTTGGGTTTGTGAGGTTACTACCACAAGTTTTTGTTATGGGTGTATCAACACCTTTAACGACATTAACTAAGGATGCATTTTCATGGACTCCGGAGAGGCAACTAACTTGAAAGGTGATGTATGAAATCTCATCTTGACCACTCGAGACAAAACCTTTATTGTAGAATGTAGTGCCTCGGGGAAATGGAATTAGTGTTGTCCTAATGCAGAAGAAATTCCCCTAGCTTTGAAAGTTGACCACTCAAGGGAAGGGACTTACACAGAAGCCATTTATAGGGAAAGGAAATGATGGCAATACTACATGCATTGAAGAAATGGCATCCTTGCCTAATGGGTAGGCACTTGAATAAAGCAGTCATGATAGTCTTAAATACTTCTTGGGCAAAGACTATCTTGGAAAAGAACAACAAAAATGGGTAACCAAGATGTTGGGTTATGATTTTGAAATGCATTCTACATAAAAGGAGAAAGCAAGAAAATGATTTTGGCACTCTCAAGAAAGGATGAAGATGTTGGGAGGCCTTTCTTTGTGCTATCTCGATCATCAACCCAATTGGATAATAGAAGCAAAGGGATGAATGGAAAAATGGCCAGAAAAGTATGGACTCTCATTCAAAGGTTGCGGGATTCCGGTGCATGAGGATACATTTACATGGAAAAATGAAATTCGATGGTACAAGATCACTTATATTTATGTAAGAACTCCCAACTCAACAAAAGGTACTAGTGAGTGCACCTCTCCCAGGTAGAAGGAGGGAACTCAGGATTTTGAAAACCTACCATGGGGGTCAAGAGTTTTTGGGATGGCCTTAAAATAATGTTCAGGTTTGTGGTAGAATGTGGTTTTCCAACAAAATAAAGGTGGAAACAATTAATACCACGAGTCTTTTACAACCATTATCCATCCCAAATCGTGATTGGGAGGAGGTTTCCATGGATTTCATCCACTTGAGGTTACCAAAGTCTAAGGAAAGAGTGTCATCATGGTGATTATTTGAAATGTTGACCAAGTATGCACACACTTTTGTGCACTCTCTCATCCTTCAAAGCTAGTAGTTGCCATGCATTCATGGAGAACAGGTTCAAAAGCTACACTGGCAGCTTAATTATTATGAAGTGTGAGATCACGTCTTTTTGGACATTTTGGACAAAATTATTATTTTCTTGTTGGGTACTAAATTGGCTCATAGCTCATCAATCCTCTCCTCAATCTGATGGAAAAGCAGAGATAGTGAACAAATGTTTGTAATCCTACCTTCATTGCTTTGTCTCGATAAACAAGCAAATGGTTCAAATAGTTGCCCTTGGCAGAATGGTGGTATAACACTTCCTTTCATCTTTAACAAAAGTGACACCATTATGGCACTTTATTGATACCACCCTCGCTTCATCACTTCTTCTCTAAAATAAAAATCTAAGGTTCAAGCGGTGGAAGGTCAAATAAGTCAACAACAAGTTCTACAAAATCTTAAAGGACAACGACCATGGCACAAAATTGCATGAAAAAAAAGCCCGAGGATCAATAGTAGTGAAATAGAAGTTTTGAAGTAGAGAGTTGATGTGTTTTAAGACTACAACCATCACAAACAGTCCCTCAAGCAAGACAAGAAAAATAATAAAATTATCACTGAAGTAATATGGACCTTATAAGGTGCTACAAAAGATTGGTACTATGGCATACAAATTGGAGGCTTTGCATCTTCCATTTTTTGATTTTCATGTTTCATGCTTAAAGAAGGTTATGGTGACAAGATCCCAGTTCAAAATATTTCCAGAACTTGTGAGGAAGGAAAAATCATAGAATTGAGCACAAGCCATCACTAACACAAAATTAAGCCATTCAGAATAGATCCATTTGAGTATCTCATTAAATGGAAGAAACCACCAGCTGAAGATTCCACTTACAGGAAGATGAGTCTTTTATCTGAAGCTTGCATCGAGGAGTGCATAGCGTTGCGGACAACACTTGTCTCAAGGGAGGGCATGTTAATCCCTAATATGGGCTCAGTACCCCTTAGTGGGGCATATTATGATAGTCAATGTTATTTATTTTATTTTATGTAAGCACTAGGCCATTAATGGCTCATTACCTTAGTGGGGCATATTATGATAGTAATGTTATTTTATTTGTATTGGCTTTAGGTAGAGTGGTTATGTTATACCTCCTAGTCTCTATATATACCAAGGAGACATTTTCATTTTGAATATACCTCCTAGTCTCCTATATATACCAAGGAGACATTTTCATTTTGAATCATCTTGTACTTGAACATTTAAGTGGGGTAAAAGGAGGTTTCCCCCTCGAAGAGGCTTATTATCTGAAATTATCTCTTCTTCAATGCGTTGAGTACTCTTGCTGAGGTTTTTCTATGCTATATTGATGTTTGGTTCTTAACAGTGAATCACGATAAATCTAGTGTTTTAATGTGTTTTAATGTGTTTGAATGGTTTCTTTGATGTTATGTTCTGAATCAGTTACATAATGAATGGTGATATAGCTAATCATAACATGCATGCATAGTTAGATGAATGAATCAACGCTAGCTTATATGAATGAATAATAATCTTTATGCATAAGGAAAATAATCAACAAACAATCCCAATCCCTTCCTAGACTGCAAAAGCCTAAGTATAGCAGTCCCCCATAAATCTATCTCGGGTGAGACTGTGTTTTGTACTCTATGTAGAGAGTTTCCTTTTGGTTTACCAGGAGGGTTGATAGTTTTTATGGTTTTTGATCTAGGTGGATATCGATGGCCACCCACCTTTTCTGACTGGCTCAAAACAGTTTTCTAGCAATTTTGGCAATTTATTATTTTTAGCAGGTTTTAACTTCCGGGGCCATTTTGAGGGCCTAAATGAAGGTTTTTCAATATTTAGGTTCTCAATGATAGCCAAAAGCATGGTTGATCCCCCAAAATTAATCTCCTAGATGATACCTTTCCAATGAGCTATCATATGCCTAAAACAAAGATCGTGAACAAACGTTAGGACCCCGGGAAGTTGATGTACTAACTTACCCAAACGGGGCCCACATGACTTTTGGTGCTTCATATCCTAGGGTTAGGTTTTTGGATGTCTAGGGTTTTTGGAATTCCTATTTATTGTAAAAAGGTCATCAGAGCCTCATTGTAATCATCTTCTTGCAAATGCGAGTAGCTATCACATCTCTTCTCAGAGATAAGCTGCCACCATTCTAACAAGTCTTTCACTCTGTATTTTTATAGTCTCTGTACATTTCTTTCATTAATAGAAATCATGTATTAATGTATATCTATATTTATGGTTGCATCTCTGATACATTATTGAATATCTGTGATATCTTTGTGCATTTCTTTATTGTATCTCCGATCTCATTTCATGCCGAAAATAATCTGGATCAGTGGTATCAGAGCAGGCTACTCTTGATCATTTTTTCTGTGCATGTCCCCGACGATGTTCGAGTATAGCAAGTTGGGTCTCGATCTTGTCTCTCTTGAAGAAAATATCTCTTGCACACCCAAGAAACCCTCAATGGCGGAAGAAAATAAAAATGAAGGAGCAGATGATCCTATCAATCTGTTGCTTGAGCAAGCTCTCACGCGACAGAGGGACGAAATGATGGAGAATTTTTCCCACATCCTTCAACGCCTGCCAATAACAACAGGCGCATCTTCATCAAGTGACCATTTTGGAGGCACCTCTCCTTTCAAGGTACAAGCACCTCTCCTTTCAAGGTACAAGTTAATTTTGATATTCCTTAAAGCTCTACCTCATGTCAAACATTGGTGGGAAACTTACTGGGAGCAAAGTTCCATAGAGGATTTTGGAATATATGGGGCCAATCCCACTTGGGATATTTTGTGTGGATGCGATAAAGGAACAGTATTACCCTATTGGAAACTATGAGGACCAGTACATGAGATGGACCACACTGCAGCAAGAGAGGGGCCAATAAGTTCTAGAGTTCACCAATACCTTCCATACCTTGCGCACCAAGCTGGGTATCAAAGACTCCAAGCGACATTTGGTTCTGAAATACCATGGGGCTCTACATAGATACATCTAGAATGAAATGGATTTTCTGGACATCTCATCACTCGGTGCTACTTATCAATATGCTGTTAAAATTGAGCAGAAATTTAAGCACCAGAACAAACAAGAATTTGGGTCTACAAATCCGCAACAACCAAAGTATGACAAAGACATCCCTAACAAACAATCTCCCAAAAACCAGTCCAAGACATAGAAAAAGAAGGGTCACAGGAAGACAAAGAAGGACACAAAAAAATGGTGTGATTTCCACAATATCCCCTGGCACAACACCGATGAATGTCGCTCAAAATATTCATTGGTGGCCGAGATCAAAGACAAGGAGCCGAATCCTGATTTAGAATTTGATTATAAAAATACTGGTAAAGGACAGATCATTGACGCAGACCCCATTGCTATTGTCACAACTGCAACAATTCAAATAGAAGAACCAATAGATCCCGAAGAGGGGGAGCACCTTTTTCATTCACAGATGTGGGTGAAGGGGACCCCGCTGCATTTTATTGTTGATAGCAGAAACTAGAAGAACCTCATCTTAGCAGAGGTCGTCAAACAGTTGGGATTATTGACAACACCACACCAACAACCATACAACATTGGGTGGCTTCGCCAAGGATGAGATTTCCATGTCATCCAGTAATGTTGATTGTCATACGGAATCCATCCCTTCAAGGATGAGGTATTATGTGATGTCGCTCCACTGGATGTCTGTGATGTTCTCTTGGGCCAGCCATATATGTGGAAGTGCCATGTTGTTTATGAGTTGTAAATTCTAACCTTGTACAATATCTACTGCAAACTGATATTCATAAAAGAACAAAAAAGATACAATGGCAAATACAAACATTACACAAAGATTTTTCACCTGGAAACCCAAACCGGGAAAACCAGCATATATTATATTAATACATTGTGTTACATTGTTTACAATACAATATACATATAGGAGACAGCGACATCCAAAACCCTAACCCAATGACCTGGATTAGTCCAAAACCCTAATTCCTTAACTAGAAATAGAAAACCATCGGCAAAAAACCATGTGCCGAAAAAACCACCTATTATCATGTGGTCCCGAAAATATGTCGTCCCGACGGAAATATGTCGGCCCAAATTTTTTTTTTCGGGGGCGCTGCCCCCGAACCACCGCATGGGGGGCTCCACCCCCCTGCAACCCACCCTCTAACCCCCCTGTGCACCCGACGCATATGCTCAAACACTACTACTCGTGCAAAGAATATAACACATACCCAACATGAGTCTCGACCCCATAGTGTCATTGTTACTTTGGGGGGTCATCTATACAGAATACTAGAGGTAGTTCTAACTATTGTTCCACCTAAAAAGTGTTGTAAGGTAGTATCTCATACTGCAAAATTTAGCTTCTTCACAATCTGTTCAAAAGGAGAACAGAAGGACACTGCAACCACTACGGCCTCACCCCAAGCACCTTCTATCCAATAGAAGAAGGTCGAAAAGGTTGCAGCAAAGTGCAAAGATTCCTTCTTTACATCGTCCTCTCATGTATCTCAACTTGTTGAATAGCCTCAGCCTCAACAGGTTCTTGACATACTTTCACAAACTGAGCAGCGCGATGTCTCTAGAAATACAAGGAGCTCACCAAGATGCAGATCCAACAAATG
>SNQJ01S0174274.1:20259-31792 GCA_010110895.2 Picea sitchensis | reverse complement strand
TTGGAAGTCATTACTTCCCTTGAACAAAAACTATTGATTATTTCTCATATATTGTGCATGGTGTATTGTGGTGTATTGGTGTAACTCTTATACTATTGTTAATTTCTCATTGGATATAATTGAATGGTTTAAATATAATTTAAAAAAGGTTTTTAAATTGTACTTGATACTGATTCACCCCCCTCTCAATTTCAACACTACCATCTCCAGAGATCCTCTTGATTCTAGCTAGAATCTCACACATCCAACCCCATTCACTGCATGTTGGGTATTAGTCCCACAATCCACATAGCCTTCTGAATCTATCTCTGAAAATATAAAGAAAAATGATTTCATTCGCGTCATTTGGTGAGATGAGCCACTGTCCACAAACCATGCTTCATTGTCCTCATACACTATACTACCAAGACAAGCCATCAGAGAGAATTCCTTCTCGAACTTCTAAGAAAAATCATCAACCTTAGTCGATGTTGCTACCTATCTCTTTGCAGGTTCCTTCACAACTTCCTTGAACCACTTCGGATGAAGTTGTGGATGAAGTTTCCAACACTTCTCCATACATTGTTCACTCATATTGCAATGAGTGCAATAATATTTCCCATGCTCTTGGACAATTATCCCTTCTTTCCATGTGAACTTGGAATGTATTCTTCATTTCTTTCCTCCTTTTCGATGGACATTATTAGATTAATATTCAAATATTTCCTCTTTTGACACTTGGCCACACGATGGTTAGGTGACCGACAAAAAGTGCAAGGGTACATATTCCACAAGGTTTTAATTGCATGATTATTCTTCTTGTAATCAAAGAAATATTTTAAGTCATCATGACCTTTGTACCTTTCATGGTTGTCTTTAGTGCAGAATTGATGAGGATAAATTGACTTAGCTCGTCCTTCGGAATTATCATCTCTCTTTGGAGATGACTTGCAATAATTGTCACTGTCATGGTGTGATGCACCACCAACTTGCGAGCATTCTTTCTGCACTGACTTAGACTCGTCACTTGAAGAATTTCCTTCCTCCATTGTTTTGGAGCATTCTCCAACTTCCTCTTTAACATAACCTAATCCTGCATAACGAGGTTGTTCTACCACTTCTATGGGATTAACTATACCTTGGCCATTAACTCCAATACCTTTTCCTTCATAACCCATTTTCATTAGTAGACTCAACCCAAAACCTTTAGTGTGCCTTTCAAATGAACCAAAAGAATCATCTTGATGGGAAGAATGTGAAATCGAATAATTACTTCTATTGCATACCTCAGAAACAGTTTATGAATCTGGTGTGAAGAATGATTTCTTTAATCCTTTCGCATTCTAAAAGTTTACTAAAGCCTCTTCTGTGTCTTTTAACTGAAGTTGTAAATTTCACTTCTCATCTTCCGATATGTGAAACAACCTTCTCAACTCAACATTATCTTCTTGAATACTCTGGTTTATCTCTTCGAGCTCCTGAAGCCATTCTCGCTTTGATGCTTTTCCCATGGTTGACTTCAAGCATACCTTCACCTTGCTTGGATTCACTCGCCAATACATGTCAATATTGCTCTTATACCACTTGATCTTAACAATATTTAGATGTCAATTCAACTCATAAGCATACATTAACATCCAACCTAATTCAAGAATTGTGACCATTGTTGTCTATTTGCATATATAATGTGAATCCATTTACTTAACCAAAATTCATTAAATTGCACAATTGAATTGCGGAATTAAAATGATGAAATGATGAAATGAAGTGAAGTAAGAAAACCAACAAGTCAAATGGAACATTACAGAAGTTGTTAACAAAGTTCACCAAATATTTTGGCTATGTCTTCGGGCTTGCTTAATCCATGAACCACTTCATTAATTCTTCTTTGCAAAGACTTCATTCTCCCAACCTGGGACTAGTCTACAAAGCATAAGGCTCTCACATAAAGTGATTATCCTCCTTCTCCAAGAGGTCTCGCAACATATGGCGCATTGTCACATCATCTCACTTACAAGGCTCTCTCAATAAGGAACTTTTGATATGCTACAAAGAACTCAAGTGTGGATGTCATTATAATCTTCGCCTTGGAAAACTAAAACTTTTGAATGTAAACACTCTATAGTTCCATAGATTCTTAATGACACTACATTACAGATTGACCCTTCTTGGGACTGACTTTCTATTCTACTACACAACCTTAGGTGTAACTATCATCGTCAGCTCCGCCTCAAAAAAATGATAGTTTTGATTATAAACACCCTATGTCTCCCATAGTTTCCCAATGGCACTGAATTACAACATAAAAAAAGACTACATTCGTAAGAAAATTTCTTGCTTACTCACTTTCTCAATGAGATTACAAAGACTCTCTATAAAATTCCCTCAAGGATCTCCAAGAACTCCCCTAAGTCATCCGTGACTGGCCAGCCTCAACCACACTCACTGAGCTTCATATCTTCTTGGGCCTTGCCAATTTCTACCGCAAGTTCATGTTGGGATTCTCCTATATTGCATGGGCCCTCAACCAAGTAACCAAGGGTGGTGGTAAGGAAAAATTTGTGTGGGGTCGGTCCCAACAACAAGCATTTGATGATTTGAAGCTACACTTGTGCTCAACCCCATTACTTTCACTAATGGACCTGCAACATCCCTTTCAGATCGAGACAAATGCTTCATACTATGTTGTGGGCATCGTTCTCATTCAGCACGACCACCCTGTGGCCTATCATAGTGAGACACTATCAAATGTTGTCTGTAAGTACCCTACTTACGACAAAGAAATTTACTCCATTGTGAAAGCATGCTGCCGATGGAGACATTACATTCTTGGGAAGGAGACAGTAATCCACACTGATCATAAGAAATTGTAGTTCATGCAGGCACAAGGTAAATTGCATAATGACCACCATCAGAAGTGGTCCACATACTTGCAACAATTCCACCTCAACATCAAGTATAAAACATGAAGAACCAACCACGTCATTGATTGACTCAACGGAACTCCAATCCTGACACTCACCACGGTGCTAGACTCTTGAGGCCATGAGACCTATGGATGGCCCCAACTCTATGAGACATACCCAGACTTCTCCACCACCTACCAAATGTTGGGCGCAAACACAATTGTCGCCAATTTCCATCTTCAAGACGGGTTGTTGTGTCGTCTGGGCCATATCTGTGTTCCATCAAGCGAGCGAGCGAAGTTGATCTGGCAATCCCACTACAGTCGAGTGGTAGGAAATTTCAACATTGAAAAGATAGTGGCAATGCTGCAGAAACATTTTTACTGGTTGAAACTTCGATAGGAGATCAGCAAGTATATCAGGTCCTACACTACCTGCACGATTACCAAACCGACTACTAAGAAACAGGGCTTGTACACCCCTATGCCTACTCCTGAAAGTCCATGGGAATCCATCTCAATGGACTACATGTCGAGCCTCCTATCCACCAAGCGGGGAAATGACTGTGTTTTTGTGTTTGTTGATCTCTTTTCTAAGATGGCGATTATGACCGCCTGCAAGAAGAGCATCACAACAGAGCCCATTGCCAAGCTCTTCTTTGAACAAGTCTGGTTACATTTTGGAATCCCACAAACCATTGTCTTAGATTGGGACTGTCTATTTCTTAGCGCATTCTGGTCGAGCTTCTAGTCACTACTAAACACCAAGCTCACCAAATCCACGGCCTTCCACCCACATACAGATGGCCAAACTAAGGTCGTAGATTGAATGATTGTGCATATCCTACACATGTATAATTCCAAGCACCCCTGCACATGGGATGAGAGTCTTCCCTATGTTCAACACAACTAAAACTGAGCCCTGCATAACTCAACTGAATACAACCCCTTTCGGGTGGGTTTGGGATTCCAACCATTGGGTCCCATAGATGTTGCACTACCCCTTGCGTCACCTCGACAAACTCACCTCCTGCTCCAACTGAAGCTGACAAAGCCACCTGGTTCATTGAGTGGATCCATCATATCCGCCAACAGGTTCAGGATATCCTATAGAAGTCCAATGAAAAGTACAAGCAGTGCAATGATCAACATCGGGTGCCACATAAGTTTCAGGTGGGTGACAAAGTTTGGTTGTACTTGAAGAAAGAATGCCTTACAGGAACCCATCATAATCTTCTCCCACTTCGTTATGGGTCGTACACCATCACCAAGGTTGTGGGTGATAATTCTTTTGAGCTCAAAATTCCTTCTTTCCTCAGCCTACACCCAGTGTTCAAAGTGGATCTCCTTCGACCTTATTTCCCACCATTATTGGACACCTCATAGATAGCAGAGCAGCTGAAACCAACAGATCTCAACCTTGACTGCATACAACATGCATCCAGTGATCATATTGTGTAAAAATAGGTCAAGGGAACTCGCTAGCAAAGGATCCAACTTTATCGAGTTATCAAAGCAGGGCAGCTCCTGCACCAAGGCAAGTGGCTCACCTGGGGCCAAATTCAACAAAAATTTCCTCATCTGATGGGGGAAATCAATGCAATGGAGACCATTGCTTCCTATGGGGGTATTATTTATCTAGAGGGATGTCGATGTCCTCCCACCTATTCCAACTAGCTCCTTTTGGCAGTTTTCCAATTTGGCAGCTTTTTCCTAGTTTTCGGGTCCCTGACTTCCGAGGCCGTTTTGAGGCCCTAAACAACGTTTTTAGGGCTCGCCACAATCAAAATATAAGTGGAGTTATAGTATGATGGAACCATGTGTAGTCCTCAGATAGACCTTTCCAACGGGCTATTGTGTGCCTAAAATTGAGATCGTATGCAAAAGTTACGACCCCGAGAAGTTGATGTACTAACTTACCCAAACAGGGCCCACATGACTTTTGACGCTTCATATCCTAGGGTTAGGATTTTGGATGTCTAGGGTTTTTTACATTACTATTTATTGTAAAAATTACTTTAGAGACTCATTGTAATCATCTTCTTGCGAATGAGCGCAACTGTCACATCTCTTCTCAGAGATAAGCCGACACCATTCTAGCAAGCTTGTTTTCCGCTACATTTTACAGTTTCAGCTTATTTCCTTATTGAATAGAAACTAGTTTTACTGTATATCTGTTATTCTTTGTTAAGAATATTTTGATAATAATCTGTATTCATCTCTTTCTACTCATAAAATTTGGATCAACAGGTCTGTATTTCACCTCAACATTATACTTAGGTTTTGGAGGTAGTGGGATTTTAAAATTATTGGCAGAAACAACTAAGGAATCCCAGTGTATTAGCCTCTTTGGGAACAAAATGTATGTTGAAGGTTCAGAAGAATTTATAAATTAGGTCCCAAACCTCATTCCTATAAGCTTTTAGTCTAGGATGCTTTGTTTGATAAATGTTTTTGACTTGATGCATAATCAGCTCTGCATCTCCAAAAACTTATTGTACCTCAATTTTCATGTTCTTTGCAGCTCTAAGCCCCAAAACTAAGGCTTCATATTATGAAATATTGTTTTTTGTTTCAAATTAAAGCTTGAAGGAAAAGGTTGTGACATCCCGAGAGGGATAAATGAACACTAACCCAGCACCACCACTATCCTTGGAAGATGCACCATCAAAATACATCTTCCACATTTGAACATATTATCTAGTTATTTCACATTTTGTTGATGAATGATCTTTTATCTCTAATGGTGACTGAGGAAGCTCAGTAAGATGAAAAATACTAGACCCTAAATCAGTATCAACAACATAGATGGGATGGTTTGTTGGGTTTCTCTCATCACTTATGATATGTTCTAGTTGAGCTTCTCTATACAGTCTCATGTTCTCAACCCCAAAGACTGGTATAGTAGCATAAGATAGATCCATTTGTAAAGTCCCTCCTAACCTCTTGATCCATGATCTAGACAATAACATCCCAAATTTGGGAGGAACATCTGCAACTACAATGTCCATGACTATGTTTTTCATAGGTAATTGGAAATGAGTGACAACTAGATCTTTAATAACTTCAAGACATTTTACTTTTCTTGAATTCAAAGAATACAATTCAGGATATGCTTTAGTAATTTCCAGACCCAATTCATCCATGAAAGCCTTAGGAATCAAGTTATGGGATGCACCCAAATCCATAATACAATTGTGCAAAATCTTGTCATGCACATTCAAAGAAGTGTAAAATGGGGGAAAGGAATCATCTTTGTCTTCTACCAGTGGTCCTAATATAACTGCAGGATTCACATCCTGCAAGTTATCTGAGTCTTTTGAAGGGGAATAAGATTCAGGCTGCAATATTTTTGAGATAGATTTCTTAAGTCTTCATTTTTCATCAATTCTAGGAGTGGGACAAGAATCTTGATTTTCTGGATTTCATTCTCAAAATTAAAGTAGGAGTGGGGTTTTTGGATTTCCTTTACCTCTTGAATAGGAGCCTTAATAATGGATTTATTTTTTGGTTCTCCTATTTCTTTATTTGGTGCATCCACACACTTGGAAGGAGTATCTAAATTTTTAGGCTAAGTACATGCACTTGGTTTTCATTCCTTTTGTTTTGATCTTAGATTATACTAATTTTGAGCTTCATTGACTTTTTCTCATTTACTTAATTCAATCAAGTTATTGCACATTAAAGACTCTTCATAAGTAGCATGGGTTAAATGAGGAGAGGCACTTTTATCCCCTAAGCAATGAATTTCTTGGTCTGCCTCCTCATTATTTCCTTCTTTATCATCAACCAAATTGTTCTGTAGAGACGTTTGAACTTTCTGATCCTCATTATTTCTTTGATCTCTGCACAGAATTTGAGATGTATTATTTGGCCTTCTGAAATTATTTTTGTTTCCAAAATATTGAGGATTTCTATTATATTTTATCCCTTCAAACTTTAACCTTTCCATCTCTTCAGATAATGACTTAACCAATTTTTTCAATTCATCAACCTTGGGATCAATCCCTAAAGCATATGAAGATGATTCTTTTGTTTTTTGTTTCCTTCTATATCTGTCATATTTTCCCCTCAACTTGTCTACTGCTAATATATTTGATTCAACCTCTGGTGCAACATATTGCATATGGGCCAATGTTGTAGACCTTCTTTCTCTAAAAAAAATACGGAAATATGGGTCAAAAACAATTGCATAAGTTATTTTCACAAATGTCTCAATGGGTTTAATCTTAGTAGAAATTTTGTTGTACATCTTGTTAAATATTTTTGAAAATTTTGACATTGATTCAGCCTCTTTCCTCTTAGAACCCCAAATTTTGTAATGTAATACAAGAAGTATTTTTTGCCACTCCAATGCCTTAAAAAGGAATCATCCATGGCCTCAATTCCAACTATTGATCCAGGAGATAAAGTTCTGAACCACTTTTAGGCTTCTCCATCTAGGCTTTGCACAAATACTCTCATCCATACATAATCATTTTCAATATTCAAAGTATCTATATAATTGTAAAATGCAACAAGATGTTCTTATGCAATAATAGCTTCCTCTCCAGTGAATTTAGGCATGTACTTAAGGTAATCTCCAACTGGGAGAGAATTCATGAGATGAGGAATCACTAAAGGTGCATACCTAGCAGCCACAACGACATCCATTCTATTTTGAGGAGGATTAATTCCTGCCATTTGATTTGGAAAAGGAGGACTCTGACTCTTAGGATAAGTAAGAGGTGATTTAATAGGTGAAAATGCAATCTGTATAATAGGAGATTTTGAAAAAGGAGTATAAGGTGGAGAAGATTCAGATTTAACAGAAGTTGGCTTGGACTTGGGTAGAGCTGAGGAGATTTTAACAGAAATTGAGGTATCTTCTTCTTTAGTTACAGGAAATTTAAATGAATGAGGAGTTGGAGAACCTAAGAAATGGAAATCTTCCAAACTTTCAAGTCTAAACCACTTTAGAATTTAAAAAGATGCAAGAAAATAAAAGCTTTCTAAACTTTCTTCTTTCAAGTAAGGAGAAAAAATTGTGTATTCAACAAGAAAATCTTATAATTCTAACTTTACACGAGTTTCATCTATAGGTAAATGAGGAATATCATAAAAAAAAACTGGTGTATGGAAAACAGAGTCAAGTAGGTCTCTAGAAATACCTGAAGATTTAGAAGAGGAGGCTCCTTGCAAAGCATTTCCTTTCCTATTGATTTTTTCTGGATCAGGTTCAGGTGTAGCCATAGGTGACTGTGGGTTATCCTTTTTATGCCTTCTCTTGGGAGTCATAGTTGAACTTTGGAGTCGTCATGTGCACTATGCAGTTGTTTTGTTTACTAATTTTTGTACACCAACGTAATTAGTAGTTTCCTTGTCGTACAACCCAGAGAAATATCTGCAATTCGCCTCCAGGGAAACATCGCCAAAAATGTTAGCACTAGAAGCCTCACCTAGACTTCTTTAGGTGTGAGCCTAATACCCATCAGAAAAAAATAAAAATGTTTTTCAAAGTGTAGCAAATGAATGTGATACTTAGTTTATAATATCAACACAAAACCTCCATAAAATATACACCAGCAAGCAAGGCTTTGAATAGATTCAAATCAATATTTAGAGATATCAATAGGAAGATGGAAGACTTATCAAGGATTATAAGATACATGCATTAGGTTACATCAAGAAGTTATGAAACACATATGAATAAATCACATTGAATAAGAACCTGCTAATCAACAAGAGAATACTTTGATCATACTTGCATGAATTACACATAATAAATCATTTACTGTAGTAAGGAACACACATAATGATGAATCCTTCATCAACAACTAACATCAAAGTGACATTGAAACATAGAGATGAAAGTAGAAAAGGAAATTGATCATTCACTATTAAAGATTCTTGAATATTATACATACATATGGAAACTCAGTTATAGTTGGAAACTAAAGATAAGAGTCTCGCTCTCTCACCATTCGAACCCTTTCATAGACTTACAATGGATCTTAAATAACAAAACATCCAAAAATATCTCTACAATTCACCACCTAGCTTCTACATAGGATTCTATGCCTAAGAAAGTCATGGCACTAGGTGCACAACAGAAATGTAACAAGAATGCTATATTCTAGGAAAATTTTGGCATCATTAAAGGCAACTGTTGACAACTTGATGCATGTGGCTTTACTGAAGGCAGATCCTTGAGGCAGGTGGCCCTTGATGTGCAATTGATCTTTAAAGATCTTATCCAAACTCAATCTGACACCAGGCAGTCGTCATCAACTCAAAATCCTCATAACACCCAGTTCGCAGCACCTGCACTACAAACTGTCCTAAAACAACTAGTTTGCATCACCTTTGACAGCACACGTTGTGAACTTTCCTATAGGTGTTATTTTACATCCAAAATGATTTAAACTATTTAAAACTTTCACAAAAAGTTTGGAAACCCTTCCAGAACCTGCTACAATCTTTTAAAACATGAAGTAACCTTTTGCATAAGTCATATGAATATGGTAACCCCATCTTAAGAAAAAAAATCATTACTCAAGTTATAAGTATGTGCATAAAAGTGAATCATGGAAAAAATGATGCGGATGTAAAATTAATATATTATATTCATCTTTTCCTGGTGCTTCTTCTAGTAGCCAGGCGAGCTAACATATCCAAATTCATTTTTTCTACTTGCTCCTTGAAGGGTTGCATTTCTTCTTTCAACCTCCTGATTTCAGCTTGGCAATCTCTCTTATGTTTATACACATTCTTAAGATGCCTATGCATAGGTAGCGATCTCTTAGCCAAATATATTTCTTTATCAATAGTATTCTCATATAAATGTAACATATTCTTCATCTTGATTCGAGCCTCCATATTTTCCTTCTTCGATTTGTCAACTTTAGCTCTTATGTCCTTACGTTTCCTCCTACATCTTTTCAAAATAGTATTACTTTCATGAGAAGGGGAGATGGTATCAATAATATCTATTGGTTGCTTGGAAGGATGAGTTTCATCCTTTTGCTAAGCTAAGGATTTTGTTGTACCCTCTTCCACAGGAATATGTTGCTTAGCTGCTAATCTGGTGAAAGGACTTCTATGCTTGATTGTTTCTACATCAACAGGTGGGGAAAATACAATTTTTTTACCCTTCATACTCCTTATTTTACTTGATGATATCTCCATAGGTGTAGGTTCTACCACATGAGAAACTTCTCTATCATGAGGTTGTGAGGGACCACCTTCAACTTTTTTATCAGTAATTTCAATGGATTTATCACTTCTGGTCATCTTCATATTTTTTCTTGACTCTGAGTGCACAGTAGTCTCAGCAGGATTAGGTGTTTGTCTTTTTTACTGTGGTCTGTGAGCAACATCTGGCCAAAAACCTAATGCATCTAGGAAAACCTCCCAGTCAGTATTGGTATTTTTCAACTCTTCCAATACAAGCATCTTGATTAAACCAGAGTGAAAAAAATTGGTATCCACTTGCTTAGATTTAGCTTGGACCCTATCTAACATCTTACCAATACTCCTAAAAAGATAAAAGGGAAGGTTCATGGAATCTTTCCCAGTAAAGTGTAGTAGCAATCTAATATGGTATTGATGAACCACATTGAACCTTCCTTCACAAATGAAGTACCTTTGAATAACTCTGAGCATTTTATCAAAATACTCTATCATATGACTTCTTCAAACTCCTTTGGATAGGTTGTCTCCTTGATATTCAGGTTTTAGGAATTCCTTGGAGAAAGTAGAATTCGAAGACATGGCTTTAAACCATTTTTCACCACAATCAGGTATCTATGTGGCTATATAAATAGATTGCTCAAAGATTTCAAACTCTAGTGCCCCCACCTTAGTCTTTTTCTCTTTGAAATTGATTTCAAATTGTTTAGCTACCTCAGGATGTCGTGTTTTCATTTTCTCACAAAAAAACAGGCAGCCCACTCCCTAGAATGCTTCCTTGAAAAATGGTTCAGAATTTATAAGTTGCATGTCATGTGGCTCAGCCCTGACAATTTCTTCCCTTTTTTTAACCTTCTTACCTTTTTGATTGTCCATGATAGTTTTTTTTTTAAAACCCTTTACCCTCTTATAACATCTTTCTATCACATGTATGATGAAAAGAGGAAATTAGGGTTTTTGATAGAAATTGCACAATTTAGGGTTTACTTGAATAAAATATCCGTGCACGGAAATAGTGTGAGGATGAATAGGCTGAAAGTAGGAGATGAGAACAAAAGAACAAAATACCAAATTGAATAAGGCTGGAGTCAGGAGAAAATCGTAGCAACTCTTTGTAAAACAGAGGATTCACAGCGCACGGTTGAGTTAGCAGCACAAGTTCGCAACGCAGAGTTTTTGCAAGATACCAGATATATAAAATATGCAGAACAGAAATGAAATGCTAGAAATGACAGAATAACAGTAAAATATCTAGCATAATCTTCACAATACACAGAAATGATATACAAAATAGCAACAAAAATAGCACTTTGAATCAGATAGCAATGTTCACAGGCCTCTTCGAGGGGGAAACCTCCAATCGAGCAGCGCTCTGTTACAATAATATCCAAGCTAGGGTTCTCATACCCTCGACTACTATTTATACTAAAAAGAAGCATCTAGAGGAAGATCCTTCTAGAAGCGGAAGCTTCTATTAGG
>SNQJ01S0174274.1:10231-20249 GCA_010110895.2 Picea sitchensis | reverse complement strand
AGATCCTTCTAGAAGCAGAAGCTTCTATTAGGTCTTCTTACATCCGCCTTATTCTATTTTATTGAAAGGTCTTATTAATATTGACCTTTATTACATCCGAATACATTGATCTACCTATGTGCGGGTTAGGACCTTAACAGTTTTAGACTAGGTTTTAATGAAAAGGTTTGCAAAACTTGCAAGTCTAAAAAGGAAAATGACTTTGAAAAAGATAAAACCTCAGACCTGAGTGAAGCACAGTCAAGGAGGGTTTGGTCTAGTAAAAAATTAGAGGGTTCATAGTACCTTAAACACATACAATTTTGTAGCATCGTAAAAAAAAAATGTAGTGGATAAGGTCATTGTTGCAAGAAATAGTAGCAAATTGATCTTTTTGGTATAAAGTAGGAAACTTGAAATTGCCAAGGTTTAGGATACCAATACTGTAGGTTTTTTTATTAGTGCAAGGAGTTTACACCACAGGTAATATGCAACATTTTGCAACACAGAAAAATGTCAGCAACTAGAAACCAGTACCATAAACCTTCAGATAGAGCGCAATCATTAAAAAGGGTACCCGGTATATCTGAAACTTCAACTATTGTCTCATGAGCTAGACTGGAAGTTTCCTAGAATCACTTAATCCACTTTCATCTACTACAGATAGTTCGCAGTGCCATAATTCAAACCAATTGGCAGCGTGCTTCATTCAAATTGATAGACCTATTTATTGAAACTGACCTGAAGAACATGATGAATTAAAGGAAATGGAAACAATAAGATATCCTTTGACATGTGTCCAAGGTATAATGATGTGTTATTTGACCCTCAAATGATTGAAAATGACATAAGGAACCTTTTCTACACCCCTTTGAGACAAGACACATGATAATGATAAGTTTAAGACCAAGGGTGTGACCAATGTTGACCCCTATTTTTTCATGATGATGAACAATATCATGACACCAAGACTCTTACATGGACTAAGGTCAAATTTATTTTCTCATGAAAGGATCAAACATGATTTATTGACATAGCACATGACTCAAATCCTAAAAATAAAAAGACCCTATGATTTAAACCTAGAAATTTAAAAATAAGTTTTTGACCCCTACACATCCTATGTGCTAACAAGAGGGAATAGGGGAATTGTTCCTAGATACATCAATGATGATGCGACGAGGTTTTCCAAAAATATAATGGCTTGCAAGCTGTTGAGGATGTGCAGGAAATAAGAGGCTCCTATAGGAGTCATCGTAGTGCACTAAAGAGATCATGTTTAGTTGGGCGCCATACCTCCTAAGCCATTGTTTTACCGACTATCGGGATGCGCAGGACAATGGAACTGAGTTCCATTATTCCTGACTCCTTATCCTCATTTCTTTGGCCTCTTGGCATGAGCCAATTTTTTTGTCTTGTGTAGATAGGAAAAGGAATTGCTATGCATCCAGGTATAAATCCCTCTGGCGGGCCAAGGATACCAAAAATTAGCAGGAAAATAACACGGTGTTAGTTATGCTTCTTGAAGATATACAACAACGAAAACCAATGTGTGGCACATTCCTGTGGAAGTGGTCCAAGAGTCAGAAGGGATAGCCCGGTTTAAGGCATCTAGGCACCATATGCGGATCCAGGCCGCAAGGGATCCAAAGAAGAAATGGTTGGAGATGCAATATTATGTCACTAGAGAAGAGATCGATTAGATAATCAAATACTGACCTACGCAGTGGAAGGTTCCAGTAGAAAAACCAGTAACAAATCTAGTCGCAACGACATCAACCAAACCTAAAGGGAAATCCAAGGAAGGCCCATCAACAAAGACAAATAGCTCGATTGCTAACACCAGGAAGTCTATGGCATGCACTGGGGAGTATGGAAGAACCTCAATGTCGAAAAGGCCAAGGAGGACAAAAACAGTGCCCAACGAATACGTTCAGGGTATGTGTTGGGTTCGTATTTTGATTGTTTTATTGTGATGATCAAATCCTTTTTGCATGCGATATTATATATGTTATGCTCTCATTTAGCCATTTTGAAGGTATTCTCAAAGATTTATATATCAATTCACCATGAATTCGCACAAGGTATGTAATTATCATTTTTGTAATAGTTTTGTGATCAATTCAGTTCAGTTCGATGTTTATGGAGATCTAATGCATGGTTTTCTTGCAACATGGAAAAATTGTGATCTGATCCTCCACTCGGACCTTCATCGGACACTATTAAAGGAAGCGAACTTCAGGCTTAATTTTTGGGAGGATGAAGTAGAATCGGAAAAATCCGACACATGGGTTTTGTGCGTAATATTCCTAATTAGGTCCCTTGTAGGCCGTTTTTCAAAATTCTGAATGGATTGAAAGTAGTTCATGGTTTTCAATTCAGCATCCGACACTCCATCCAACACTACGTCTGACACTCCATCCGACACTAAAACCATGGGCGAGTTGGCGGTTGTTATATCAGCGGCCTGTGCTGGGAAAATCGGTGAAATCGGTTTTTTTCACCCTCGTGGCCTCCAGCTATTGAGGTTTTGACATCTTGGATTCAACGGTTATGCTAAGCGTTGAGTGGCTCATTTGGTTTCTAGAAGCCATGGGCAGTTTTAGCGCATTAATGTAATTTGTTGTTTTTAGAGGAGGTCAACCCTTCCAGTGGTCGACCTCTCGAATTGTAACTGCTATAAATACCACAATAGTGGTCAGACAAAAAAAAAGTGAAGAATTATGAAGGATTGCTAGAATTGTTTGCTGTGTAATTTGAGACATTTCCATAAACTTGTGTAAGACTATGTTTTTAATTTAAATGCCAAAATTGTGTTGCTTTAGCTCATGATTCACTGTTGAGGAGTAGCCACGACCTGCTGGGGGGACCACCAGTGGTTTGGGTGAATATTTAGATAGTTAGCTTGTGTATTTGAGTTGTGCAATTACCATTTCTTTCATTTTCTTGTACATGTGTTTTTATCATTTTATATGTTGTGTGTTTGTTGTTCATAGCTTAATTGTTTCAAATTCCTTTTTGTAGGTTGCTTGTAAAGGATAGTTGTTTATATGTTGTGTCTTTTTAATTAATTAGTAAATAGCTTGCAAGCTTAGCTACTAACTTTGTTATGTGATTAACTGTTAGTTTGAATTTCTGCAGGTTGAAATACAATAGTTAAAAGTTAAAACAAAGTATTGAGTTAATGCAGAATATAGAGTTTCTTTGGTAAGGCTTCGATGGATGAATAGTTACTAGTTTTGATTTTCATTCTTAAATTGCTTATCTAGTTTGCTATTTAGTTTGCTTATCTAATTTATTATTTAGTTTGCTTATCAATTTTCTCATAGTATGTTGAGATAGAAGTAGGATTTGAATTATGTTTTTATGAGCATTTCAATTTGCAATTTGAATTGTTAATAATAAGATTAGTTTAGTTTATTTCATGAAATTTCCATTCTAGATCTAGATTGCAATTTTAATTCAAAGTTTGAGTTTGAGTTAAGTTTTAGCTATAAGTTTCTAATTGTGTGAATTTGCTTGCATTAGCATAAGATTGCATGTGAATTAAGTAGAATAGAGTTTCCTTATTGTTGATGATTAATGCATAAATTCAAGGATCACATAGATTTTCAGGGTAGTGGACATTTCCTTTATAATGGCTAATTTCTCATTAGATTGCTTAATTCATACTTTTCATTTCGCTATAGAAGTTAATATTGAATTTATCCCTCTTGAGTTATCACTAATTGTTATATGCCATCGTGATGCCATAAGACACTGAAGACATAATCATCAACGTTATATTTGAAGTTTTCTTGTTATTGTATATTAAAGAGTAGTTGTTGATTAATCTTTGAATATTGTCATGATTTTTTTAATTCAATAGGCTAAGATTTCATTTTGTAGATTAGGTGTAATTATGAGTTTTATCTTAAGAATAGAGTTCACTTGCTTAATAGTTTGATTAGTCACTTGTTGAGTAGTTTTGATTATTTTATTTGCTGCATAAGTTTTAATAGGGTAGTTGCTTGCTTGTTTATTTGTTTACTTGTTGTTGCTCATTGATTTTGAATAGATTGATTAGATTAGTTTGTTGTTTCTATTGTTCATTAAGTTGAATATATTAAATTTATGGGTTGCTTTTGCTCATTAGATTGATTAAGTTAACTTGTTCATTTTAGGGATTTCATTTTCTTTCTTAGGACAATCCATCGATCAATTGTTTAAAAGTTACTTAGGGTAAATAGTTTAAGTTCCTTGATAGGGTTTGCTCATTGATAGTCTTTGCTTAAGTAGATTATCCCTTAGATAGACCATTTCCTTAGTTAGACTATACTACCTCTAGCCTTTCTTCCTTGGCACATATAGTGCTACAACTCTAACTTTACTTACCGTGGGTTGACAATTTAATTGAGGGTTTTTAGTGCATATAGAACATCCATCAGGATGACAAGAATGGAGAAACATCTCAAGCTAGAGAAGAATGGGCACAAATGATGAAGAGTGGGGCGTAGCCCTCACCGAAAAAAATAACTACAGTGCAGGTGGATGAAACATGCAAAAATATGAAATACACCAAGAAGGCCCCAGTCATCACTCTGACAAAGGACGGTGCCTAATTCGTGGTGAAAAAGGTCCAGGACAAGGAGGAAGATGTGGTATGCATTGAAAAATCACAAAGAGAGGAGATCATGGCCAAACTCAAAGAAGTCCATGATACTATACAATGGCTGAAAATTCATACAGTACAACAGGCTACAACGCAACAACCTGAAAAGACACAACAACCCCCTGCATAGAGGGAAAAAGAAGATAAAGTTCATATAGTGGTGCAAGGAAGTGACACATTCACGGTCACGCAACACATGGTCAGAGTTGATCAGGAGACCGCACAGAAACCCATGGAGGACATAGACCACTTTGAGTTGGTCATGGTGTAGATACCCACGAAAGAATTATACATACTCCAGGCTAGTATAATGCAGTAGGTACAATCCAAATCCCACTTAGATTCCACCAACTTGTAAGTTGGTATAGAGGTTGTAGATATGTTATAGATTACCTGTGACTAGTTGAATTCAGAGAAGGAGGAGGAAAAAGGACACTCCAACATGCTAGATAAGGGACTAACATCGGTATATAACCACATTCCAAACAACACACAAACATTGGATAGGAGTGCAAAAGAAAAGATAAAGATCATTGCATAGACAATTGAGGGATATAGGAAGGAGATAGAGGAGTTGAAATAAAAATTTAATCCTACGAATCCTCCTAAATTATGTGAGAAAAGATTAAAAAAAGAAACATTCGATACAAATGACATGGCAAGGGAAGCCAAGGAAGTTGTAGAACTGTTTGAAAAAACTGCACAAATATGGACTACTTTGGAGGAGGATGAAAAGGTCCAACAGTTGGACCAACAAGAGGAGAAAATCAGTGATGCAATGTAGGAGTTGAAGCAATGATAGAAATCCATGAGTATCATAGAATTCTTTAAGGGCCCGCAGGAGATGAAGACCCTACAGGCAGACTTAAAAACGATGCAAATCAATAAGCAAGCAAGGCAGGCCCAGTTGGAGCCCCTCTAGGAGAAAGTAGTGCAGATAATTGTGGAAGTGGAGGAAGAGAAGACAAGGATGGTGCAGGAACATACAAAGAGTGAAGCATTGTTGCAAGAACATATAACAACACAAATGGTTGAGGAGATAATAGATAAAGTTGCGATGAAAGAAAAAGGGAAGGAACTAGCAGAAAAATTCCACAACTTGGAGAAGGTTGTACAGGGAGAGTGCATCACCTGAGTGTCTCGGGAGGAGCCACATGTCAGTGTTAGGGGCATGTTGGTGCATGCCTATTTTGGGAGAAATATCTATGTTGGGTGCAAGCCTATTTTTGGAAGAGAAGGTCTATTTTTGGAGTGCACGCCTTAGGAGGAAACGAAGCGGCATGCAGAAAAAGAAGGAAAATAAGCATGCATGAGGAAAAGAAACATCGCACACATGCATACAGGCCTAACCATGTTAGGGTTAGGGTTTTTGACAATATTGTAAATGCTATAATCCAGTAGAGTAGTATAAATAAAAACCTAGGAGGTCTAGGTTCAGTTTGAGTTGTTGATTATTGTGAGTTTTGTTATGGTTATTATGGTAGAGCCGAATAGGCTAGTTTTGAGGGTTAGGTCACATGTTTTGGAGCTTGGTGTGATCTATTCATCCTCCCAAAGGGTACTTACCCTCATTTTTATTGTAATCCTAAAGATGTAATGTGCGCAGCATATATTTTGTAGCAGAATGAATAAAGAGCAGAAGAGCCAGATCTTTGTGGATGTAGCCCCAGGATGGGGTGAACCACGGTAAAATATTGTGTTCTATGTGTTATGAATGATTTATTTTACTATTTTTTTAATCATTAGTTAAAGAATGAATGGTTAAAACTAGTTATAACAACATGCATGCATAGTTAATGATGAATGAATCATAGAAGTAGATGAATGATTAATGATGTGATGCATAAGGAAAAGAATCAAAACACAGTCCCCACTCCTTCCTAGACTGCAAACACCTGAGTATTGCAGTCCCCCATAAATCTATCTTGGGTGAGACTGCAATGTGCACTCTGTGCACAATGTTGCCTTCTAGTTTACCAAGAGGGCCGATAGTTTTGAGGGTTTTTTTGGAAACCTATTTGAGATCAGAACCCGGGTCATCCCAAGTAACCAAAAAGAAAGATGGAATATCTAGTAGTAATTCTCACCCTATTGGTCCAATTTTTTCCCATTTTGTAGAAGGCTCTTTGAATCACCAAGAGGTACAAGGTTGTTTCCCTCATGTCCCTGTCATAAAGGTATCCCCTCAAAAAAATCCAACAAGTTAAAGGACCGAGGGTCCTTTTCCAAAATATGGGGTTCATGTGGATGGGTTGTTGCCTCATCCATTGTCTCAACAAAGGGAGGCCTTAGCCATGCCAAGCGATGTTTCAATATCCTTTCCTAGTCAGTGTTGTTCTCCCCTTTTCCTAGTGAAAAACCCTCTATTAAATCCAATTACCTTTTGTGATCCAAGGTAAATAAGGGGCTTGGGGAGGAGGTTACTAGGGGTATGGCCTTGGATAAAGGAATCAGGGGTCAAGTTGGGAGGAAATATTTTATATGTTTGGTGCAGATTCGGGCTATTAAAGAGATTAGAAATGGAAAAAAAACAACAATTGTACGGACCCTTAAAATGGGGAAATCCTAGAAAATATCTCCCAAATGATTGTGTTATCCTACAATAACCGAGGATTTGGGGGAGCTCCTAAAATCATTTCCCTAAAACGTCTGGTCCAATATTCCAATCCAGATGTTCTTATGATTCAAGAGATGATGTATAGTGGAGATAAGGCGGTGGATTTTTTAGTAGTTTGTTAAAGGGTTGATCATTCTATTCTATTGACATTGCGGGCCTCTCTGAGGGTTTATTGAAAACTTGGAGTCCTCGCATTAAGGTGACTTCCATGTCATATTTACCTCATTTCATAGTGGTTTAAGTAATGGATAGATTGCTAAACTTCTCTTTAAAATTGTTAAATGTGTATGGTATGTATTCTAAATGTTTCCTTTTCTGGGAAGGGATAAGTGGGTTGGGCATTATTAACTCTGAAAAAATTATTCTAGGAGGGGACCTAAATTTCACCCTTTCCTTAAAATAAGTTTGGGGGAAAATCCCACGACAATATCCTCAAGAAAATATTTTCTCACATTAGACGGAAAAACAATAGTTAATTCATATGGCTCCCAAAACATTGTCCCAAACTTGGTGTAATGGGAGAAAAAGAACAGACTTGGTTGCCAAAAGACTTGATAGATGCCTAATATCTAAGGGATCGATTGATAATCCATGGTCCTTCAAATCTCAAGTGGAGACATGTGGAATTTCTAATCATATTCCTATTGTCTTTGGAGTGTCTAAAAATGGCCCTTGGTCGCCTTCCCCATTGAAGTTAAACCAAGAATGGATTAAGGAAGAGGACTATAAGAAGTTAGTTATGGATTCCTGGATTCCTCTGGAACATGATTCGGGTCTTTCTTATATGCAAAACTTTGTAGAAAACCTTAGCAAAATAAAAAAATAATTACTTCTTCTTGGGCAAAGGTTATAGGTTGAAATCCTTAGCATCCATCATGAAGGTAGATCAAAATTAGGTACCCTTCTAATTGATCATGAAGTTGGCTCATTATCGAAGGAAGAAGAAAGTGAGTTAAGGACGCTTGTGAGGAAAAAACAAGATCTGTTGGTGGTAGAAGAATCAAAATGGCCTCAAAAAAGTAAGGTGGTATGGATTCGTGAAGGGGATAATAATACAATTTATTTTCATAAAGTTGCCAACTTTTGAAGGATAATTAACTCCATCTAGGAAATTAAGGAATAGGAAGGGTGTATGGTGACTTCGGTTGGTGATATAGCTAAAGCAGGTAAAGGTTTTATCTCTAGTTTATTTATTGAACCGGGAGGATGCCCCATCTCAAAAATCACAAATGTTATCAATCTCTTTCCTAAATCCATCACAGAAGATATGAAGGAGTCATTACAAGTAGAGATGACAAAAAAGGAAATCATTGCCACTTTATTCTCTTTTTCATAAATGCAAAAGTCTTGGTCCTAGAAACCTCACGGTCAAATTCTGTTTAGGTTTTTATGATTTTGTCCAATTGAATTTGCTAAAATTTGCATGAGAGTCCCAAAGATCTAGAAAAATACGGGGGTATTTTAATACCACATTCTTGGCTCGTATCCTGAAGAAACAAGACCTATTTTATTTTGAATATTTCAGACCCATCGCATGTTTTAATTTGATATACAAACTCATTGCAAAAATCATAGCAAATCTTCTCAAACCCATTCTCAGTGATCTCATTTCAGAGGAGCAATATGGTTTCTTATTTAAAAGATAAATTCATGATGTCCTTTCCCTTACCCAAGAAGACTTGCATTTCATTAAGTTAAAAAAGATCTTGGCAATTGTAATGGGAATGAACCTGAAGTCGATCAACTGAATTATGGGATGCATCAAAAAGTCTTCTTTTGTAGTCCTCATAAATGGGACCCCTTCCAATTTCTTATGTTCATCTCGAGGGCTTCGACAAGGATGCTCTTTGCCACCCTTCCTCTTCCTAATCATTGTTGAGGGGCTCAATCTTCTTATAAAGAAGGCTTGAAGGGATGGTATTTTGAAAGGGATGAAGATCACATCTACAGAGATCCTAACACATTTACTATTTGTTGACTATGTGATTCTTTTTGGTGCAAGGTCAATATTGTGATTTCAATCTCATAAGAATATACTAGATCCTTTATGTTTATCAACAAGGATGCAAGTCAACATGGAAAAGTATATATTTCTATATCATGGTTTATAAGAGGAAGTATCAGATCATCTGGGATGATAATTCCATTCTCAAGGAAACAATTAGATGAAGCGATGAACTACTTTGGCTTTATGCTCAATCCCAACAATCACCATTTTAGAGATTGGATTTGGATGTAGAAAAAAAATCAATAAAGGATATATTTTTGGGTGCATTGATGGTTATCAAGGGGAGGGAAATCAATTCATCTAAACTCAGTACTGAGAAACATCCTGGTGCATTGAGCTCCAATTGCTAAAATACCTAAAGGCATATTAACCAAGATCAGAAAACTTTGTTTTCAATTCTTGTGGGTTGGGAATAAAGAAAAAGGTGGAATCACTCTGGAAAAGTGGTCAAAGCTAGCCATGCCCATGGAATTAGGGAGATGGGGTAGCAAAATCATTTACTAGTTCAGTAGATCTCTTGCAGCAAAAAGTTTATGGAGACTAATCCATAACATTTTTTTATGGGGTAGAGTATCGACATCAAAGTACATTCCATGCATGACATTCATAGAGTGTATCCGATTTCCCAATAAATCTTCACTCAAGGGGGATTCACCTTGTTGACTGATATCTTATCACGTTCATTCATAAAGGGGGTTTTTAAATTGTGAAAAATAAAGTCAATATATTGTAGGTATTAGGGGGGGATGTGGTGTCTCAAGGT
>SNQJ01S0174273.1:7202-17553 GCA_010110895.2 Picea sitchensis | reverse complement strand
AAGTTTTTACCATTGAACTGCTCTATCTCGATTCTAGATGAGCTCACCATTCCTCTTTCTATACTCGAATCTCCACTGCAAAAGCTCCCACTAAACCCAGGTTTATCACAGACCCAAGATAAACTTGATCTATCAAGACCGAGTCAAACCCTCAACAACAAAGGCATCCCTCTGAAGCCAAAAATGAGCTCTAATACCACATGTAAGTTTTAAATCTGTGAAGTACAACAATGCATATAGATTCTTAAGGAAAACACAAATTAATCAATGGCTCATTCACATAGTACATAGAGATTTATACCGAAAACTCTCAATCGGGAAAACCTTTCTTATTTCATTATATGGCATTTCACCATTCACCATACAATATATAAAATGTTTTTAGGTATTCCATAGATACCCTAATCCCTTAATCCGGGATTAATTTAGAAAACCGCTAAAAATAGCTGCCCCAAACCTCGTCGGCCCCGGGCTACCGCCCGTTGCCGAATGGTGCGTGTAACCAGGGGAGGACATACTTGCCCCCCCCTGGGACCCCCCTAGGAAGCGCCCGACGCACACAACACAAAGAACACTACTAAATGGATCATCAGACGCAGTTGTCGAACCTGCCACACCCACATACACACATGAAAAGAATATAACATATACCCAACAGACTCTGCACTCCCGAATGGGTGACAACTGTTGATATGATTTGTTTGGTGAATCTTTATTGTTGAAAATTTCCCTTTTCATTTTGTCAATCTTGGCCCGAAAATGACCATTATGAATGGATTCCTTTGTTCACGGGCGTTTCCTATGTATATAAAAGGCTTGGTCAACCTATGGTGAGCTGGATCAATGGAAAATATGATGACAAGTAATTCGAACCAAATCCAACATATATTTCATCCTTTCAATAAAAAAAGAACATAAACATGCAAAGACTCAAACCAGAAAGAAATGAATAAGAACCAAGTCACTCAGTAATGGGAAAATGACTTAGCCAACCAGAAGAGGAAAAATTGATGAAGGCATAGGGAAAAGGAGAGGAGAGGTAGGGGATACACACCTAGGTTACAAAATTGGATCCAACTGGGGATAACTCATCCCTGTGAGGTGCTAAGAACTATAGATCGGTGTCTTGAGATTAGATAAATTCTCTTACCTTTTATCACTTACCCTCATTTTTGTTTTTCATCCCTGCATATCTATTATTGTCCCTCAGCCATGCATTTTATTGAATTAAAAGTTGAAACTTCACCCCAATGCCTTATTGGGCTATGGATTCTCTATTAACACAACTAAATAATCAAAAGAAATAAATAAAGGAGCGTCTATGGTACAATAGGGACCCCCCATTCTTAAACAAAATAGTGTTTAAGGAAGCGCCCATTTACTAGGCCTCCAAAGATCTCTATATCGTCTAGATTGTGCAGGATGAATGTGTTTTTGTTCAGAACTTCAACCACCTTAAAAGGGCCAAACCAGAGGTTGTCAAATTTACCATGCTTGGACTTGTCATCCCTTCTAACATCCCACCTCAAAACTAGGTCACCTTCCTGAAAAATCTCCTTCTTGGTTTTCTTATCAAAGGATGATTTGATCTTTCCGTGGTATGGCTCTCTTCTCTGTTGAACTTCTATAATTTGGAATATCCTTCGTTGGATTTCATTGGGCTCCTCAATATCCTTCTGTAAGAATTTCAGGACTGGTATACCAAGATGAGTAGGAAAAACAATGTCTATGCCATAAACAAGTTGGAATGGTGAGGTTCCTAGAGACTTCTTAGTGCTGATCCTATCAACCCATAAGGCATATTTGAGTTTAGAGTCCCAGGATTTTTTGCTTTCAGTCAATAACTTTTTAATGATCCTGATAAGAGTCTTGTTTGATGATTATGCCAAGCTATTTACCTGGGGGTAATAGGGTGTGGAATGTGTCAAGGAAATGTTGTGACTGCCACAGAAGTCAATCATGGCTTTGGACTTGAATGCTTGGGAATGTTTTGTTACAAGCTTACTGGGGCAACCAAATATGGAAAAAATATTAGTTTCCAGGAAATTCATGATTACCTTGTCAGTGGCATTCCTGGTGGGCACAACCTCAGTCCATTTGGTGAAGTAGTCTGTGACAATGAGGATCCACTTATGTTTTCCACTAGAGGGTGTATTTATTTCTCCTATGAATTCTAACCCCCATTCAAGAAACAAACTATTGGCATTGATAGGTTTCAGGGGTAGTGATAATAACTTCTGCTTCCCTACAAACATTAGGCATTCATTGCATGCTCTAATAGTGGCAAAGAAATTAGAGAAAAGGGTCGGCTAGTAATATCCTTCCCTCAGTATCTTGAGCACTGTGGCCTTCCAGTGATGGTGTCCATCGCACGCTCCTCTATGCATATCTATCGTGACTTGTTTAGCTTCATTTTCATCAAGGCATCTTAATAGGATGTCAACAGGATCTCTCCATTATAGGTTCTGGTTTGAGATGCATAATTTGATAGATTTCAATTTTAGAGACCTGGCCTTCGTCTTCTTCACATATGGGGGGCATTCGAAATGATTCAGAAAATAGATGATGTTATTATACCAAGGCAAAGAAGCATAGGTTTCAAATACCTATAATTTGTCTTGTCTAGGTTGTATGATGGGTGCATCTGAGTGGGTGAAAGTTTGATGCAATTCTAGCGCNACCCATCATACAACCTAGACAAGACAAATTATAGGTTGTATGATGGGTGCATCTGAGTGGGTGAAAGTTTGATGCAATTCTAGCGCCTTGCAGTTTGATTCTGATAGAAATTTGGCCAGTCCTTGCCCCTTGATCAAATTGGTGGGATTTATGTGCAATTCATACTCCAACAGTTTGACAATCCATCTTCCTCTTTTCCCCTCGCTCTCTGGTTGGACCAGAATCTCTTTGACACTACTGCTAGGAAGAAAGGCCATCATGATAGACTGTAGCACGTAAACCATGAAGGCCTTGAGTGCTTTGATCAGTGCATATGCATGTTTCTCTAATATATCATACTTGAGCTCAGCATCTCATAGGGTTCTGCTGAAAACGGATATGGGTTGCTCATTCCCTTCTTCATTTTTCTGTAGCAGCACAACAACAATTGTTTCATCCGAGGCAAAGGAAAAGATGAAGAAATATTTGGTATAGTCAGGGATGGACAATACAAGTGCTTCGACTAAAGCTTGATTGATTGTTTCGAAAGATGATTTATCCTCCAAAGAACATTTTATCATGACATATTTATTCAACATCTTAGTAATAGGCTTCAAAATTTCAGCAAAATTGGCACAAAGCGTCTGAGGAAGTTTATCTTACCAATAAAAGACTGGACAACCTTTTTATTTCTGGGAATCCCAATTTGTTGAATGGCACAAAACCTCTTTGGATCATTTTTTATGCCTCTAGATGATATGATGTGGCCCAGGAGCTTCCCTTCTGGCATGGAAAAGTGAGACTTCCTAGGATTGAGAAATATCCCATACCTCCTACATTTCTTGAAAACCTGCTCCAAATGCTGCAAATGTTCCTCATCGGACTTGGAAAAATGGTAATGTCATCTAGGCATATGACCATAAATTTATTTTTATCCACCACAAAATCTATGTCCATGGCCCTCTGAAAAGTGGCCCATGCGTTCATGAGCCCAAAGGGCATCTTGTCATACATGAATGTTCCCCATGGGGTGGTGAATGTTGTCTTTTCTCTATCTTCCTCACAAACTGTTATCTAGTTATAACCAAAGTATCCATCCAACAAGGAAATTATGTGTGCACCTACCACCCTCTGTAAAATATGATCCATCTTGGGGAGGGGGTAATTGTCCTTCAAAGAACACTTGTTTAGATTTTTGAAATCAAAACATAAGCATATCTCCCAACTCTTCTTCCTTACAGGTACTAATTTGGCCACCCAGTTTGAATACCTTAATGGTACAATAATATTGGCATCCAACATTCTTTTTAGCTCTTTCTCAATTATGGACATTAGCATGGGATTAAATTGTCTAATTTTTTTTCTGAATGGCTTGGAGCCAATTTTTAGAGGGATCTTGTGCTGGATGATGTCAGTATCAAATGTCTTCAAATCTTCATAGGACCATGAAAAAGTATCAACAAAATTTTTAATGAGACTGACATGCCTTTCTTTTTGTTCCGCAACCAATGCTTTGGACAACTTGATGATCTTGGTATTCTCAGTGGTCCCAATATTTCACTCTGTCACCTCCTCTTACTGATTCTTCATGGTAGTTCCTTTGTAAACATCATTGTTGTTGAACAATCTTTCCAATGGTACTAGTCCTCTAGGAATGTGATTGGTTTTTAGCTCCACAATATCATGACCAACCACTGTCTTCAACAGAAGAGAAGGTTGTTGATCTTATAATTTCTCATTTTCATCTTCTTGACTTCCTTGATCAATTGAGATATTGGAGAATTCATCAATGGTGTGAAGAAATATCTGCAACTCTAAATCATCACGAAAGACTTTCCAGTGCTTTATGTTGTCTAGTATGGCTATTCTATGTCTGATTTCCACCTGATATTTCATATTTGGGTCAATGGGAGGCCTAAATGTGATGGCAGCTAAGGCCAGAGAATCATCTTTCTGATTTTGTTCTCTAGGAATGAAAGAGAGGTTAAATGCTAGAAATAAATTATCGATCAGGGCCCATACCTCGTTCATGTACTGCTTGAGCCTCTGTTTCTTAGCTTGATTGATGACCAACTCAGAATAACCAAAAACTGCCAAATAATCAATGGCCATGTCTTTGGCAACCCTCAATCCCAATACCAGAGCTTCATATTGAGCTATATTGTTAGTAGTCTCAAACTCTAGCTTATAAGAGAGGGTTATAACTTCTTCTAAAGGGGAAATGAGGAGAATACCTGCACTAGATCTATCTTTTGATGAAGATCCATCAAAATAAATCTTTCACACCTTGTTTTGTTGACCAATCATTGGTTGATCTCTGCGTTGGATGAATGATATTTCAGTTTCATCATCATCTAAATGAAAAACAAATGAACCAATCCCATCCTCAATAGCATATGTGGGTTATTTCTTGGGTTATGATGATCACTAACTATGTAGGCTAACCTTACCTCTATGTATATCCTCTTGTTCTCACCACCAAACACAGGAATGGTGTCATATGTGAGGTCCATTTTCAATGATCTTCCAACCCTCTTCGCTCAAGTTCTGGATAATAGCATGCCAAACTTTGGGGGGATGTCGACCACCACAATGTACATCACTACACTCTTCATGGGTATATATGCTAGAGAAACCACCATATCCTTTATCAATCCCAGTCATTTTACTTTCATGGAATCAAATGAGTACAGGTCTTGGTAAGGCTTGGTAATCTCCAGACCTATTTCTTCCATAACAACTTTCGGCATGACATTATGAGAGTCTCCTAAGTCCATAAGACAGTTGTGCGAGATCTTATCATGGAAATTCAAAGATATATAGAAAGGAGGAGAAGCATGAGATCCATCCTCAATGTGTGGACCCACAATAATGGATGGGTTTTCATCCTGTAGAATAATGACATTAGAAGATACACTAGAAGAAGTAGGTTGCATAACTTTCATGATGGATTTCTTGAAAGGTTCATTTTTTAACAATTATGTCAAAGGGATAGGAATCTTGATTTTTCTCATCTCATGTTCCAATATGAAAGAGGTTTGTGGCTTATCATCTTCCTTTCTTTCAGGGGAAAGAGGTTTTGATAGTGGGGATGAATGAGTTTTAGATGGCATACCTTTATTTGGATTTGGCTTGGGAGGGGCTTCTACTTGTTTGCCTTGATCAGAGCTGGTGGCCTTGGAAGCTCCATTTCTTGTCCTCAAATCATATTTCTTCTTGGGTTGACCTTGAATAACTCCCTCTTCCCCTATTTGAACATAAAATTGATTTGACAATTGTTCTACCTCATATTCTTATTGTGTTAAGTGACTAGTATAATAATTTGTCTCATTGAAAAGCACAACAATAACATCCACAACATCATTGTCTGCATCTATATCCTCAATCTGATTTTTTTGGAAAGGGGGCATGTTGTGGGTGGGAAACCCCTCCTACGGACTAGCACTAAGGGTTTTATAATGCATGTAGAAATTACCTAAAGATTATTACTTTTTACTATCATCCCATGCCTAAACCCCATTACTCATATGTAAATACAAGGCTCAAGAGATTAAGTTGACATACCTTATTTTTCATGTTTGATGTCGATCCCTTTTCGCGCTTGGTCATTCTTTGACTACAATTCTCCTCCCAATGTTGACCTGCATTCACTAAATACAAACAAAGAACTCCACATGCATTTGATCTATGAACTAACGGGTTAGATATTTAATCAATCATACAATCAATATTCCAATAATGACAATCTCATATGGTGGAACGGGAAAAGCAATTATTTTATTAACTTCAAAATGATACCTTACAATGATAAATTTGGCTACTGCTCCTCGATCCTAGTCCTGGGCTCTTCTTCCACTGTCCTCCAACTGCTTTGCTCTATACTTCTCTTTGCAAAAGGATTGATAAAGGTTGGGACAAAGGGAATGCTTAATCAGGTATAGTTTCTTTACTATGATTCTCCTCTTTCAAATGGGACCCCTAACCCTTCTTTTATAGGCTATATGAAGCTAGGTATTTGGTCGAGTGATCGGTCATGCATGGTCGAAAGGTTTAGTTAACTTACCCAAAGCTGTGTGTTCTATCAACAACTTTCTTTTTTCTGTGATTTTGTAGGTACACGCAGGCTTTCTTGGGTCAGCTAGCATGTACACATGTGCAGTAATGGAGTAGGGCACGCAGGTTTTTATAAAAAGGGTTTTTTAAGAAGAGTTGTTCAGAAGTGTTTTGGCAAAGAAGGAATTTGAGATGGCCTAATGCCAGGTAAGCATGTCTGGTGCAAATTAGGGTTATAACAGATGCCCCCTAATGTGTGAGGTTAGAAGAGAATTTGATGGTCGAAATACATTAACAATCTTCACCGATGTTCTGAACAAGTGAGCCCAGGGACCAGAAATCGAGAGGTGTCATCTGCAAAATAATAATTGTCTCACCGAGGTGGGCATACCCATGCTCAGGATAAAATAAAATCATGGCTACCAATCAAATACATTGTATATCCATGTCATATAACTATATAAAGTGTAGCCATGAGAAATACACGTCAGAGCTACATCTCGAAATCAAAAAGATATACATGTAGAGTATCCATCTTCTAAAAGATGATAAGTCCTAATGGCTGGAGATGAGGTCTTCAGAGCTCGAGAAACAACATTAAAATCTTTAAAACTCAGGTAGGAGTGTAATATGAGTGTACGACTTCACTACCCATAGGTCTTCTATGGCTCATCGATCATGGACTAGAGAATCTTGATGATCAGACTGAAGGCTTCATTGATTTTGAACAAAGACTTGATTGGACTTTTGGGATGGTCGAGCATGAGGGCAAGAGACAAACTGTAGAGGGGCTAACTCAGTCTTGGTAAAAACTTCCCTTGGACAATAACACGACAAATGATGAGACTCAGGTAGCATGGAATTAACATAAGTTTACGAGGCAGGAGGCAACGCAAACTCTCCATATGTTTGGAAGAATAACCAAATGGAGGAGGAAACAACTCAATGTAGCAGGAACAACTTCCTAAGGTCATATTAAATCCTAGGGTTTGACAAAAAAACAGACAGATGTGATTTATCCAAGGGAGACTCATTGTGCTGCCAATAAAAAGAAAATACTTTTCCCTTCCTCTTTTTGGGGTATATTTGATTTTTTTGTCTTTTTCAATAATTTTGAAAAAAAAGAATAAAATAATGCTACGTTACAAAGGAGGAATGAGTGTTGCAAACATACAAGTTCGAGGCGCAAGGACAAGATTGATGTTCAAAGAAATGACACTCGGGAAAAATCCCTCCTGGGACCAAAGGTGTCAAGATGTAGAGGAAAAGTGCTACAGGGCTTGCGTATAAGGCATGCTTCAGATGGTTTAGTTGAGAGCAACATGGAGCCGACATTAGACCAAAGGCATAGGTATGCAAACATGGTTAACAAAACACACAATGGCAATGTCCTTCGATGTAATTTTAATGAGCCCAGAGAAGGTAAGCTTGGTGGTTTTTCATATTTAGAGAGTCTGAAAAATGTAAAAGGAGACTCCAATGGGGTAACTTTTTCGAAGGTAGTCTAGTCAGTTCGAAAAAGGGGTAAACTAGCACCGACAAGACGTCTATTCAAAACCATTTTAACGATTGTGATAAAGACAAGATCACTCGGCCATTTTTTCATTTTTAAGGAGTCTGAAAAAAGCTTAACTATGGACTCCGTCAGGAATGTTCTTCTGGACCACTTTAACGAGTGTGAAAGAATAAGGTCACTCGGTGATCTTTTCAATTTTAGGGAGTCTGAAAAGAGCTTAACTATGGACTCCGTGGGGGTCCCTTTTTCGTAAATTTAGTCCCTCAGGCCTGAAAAAGGGTCAAAATTATACCTGAGAGTACTCTTCTAGATATCCGAGGCCTCTAGAGTATACCTTTGTTCGTACAGTTGACCATCCAGACCGAAAAAGGGGTAAACTACTACCGGATAGACGTGACTTCAAATTTCAGTTTAACTAGCGTGAAAGGCCACAAGATCACTCGACAATATTTTCATGTTTAGAGGGTCTGAAAAGCACTTAAAAGAAGACCCGTTATGTTTTGGGAGTCCCATGGGTGAGGTCAAGAGTGATAAAGAGTCATGCAAATGAGGCTCAAAACTCATAATTAGGAAAAACTAAAAGAACTCCTGAGCCTACAGTCATTAGTGACAGCATGGACACCATAATGCAACCGGGATCTACCTAGGGCATCCATGTTCTAGTAAGCTCTACCACCAAATCGTGACACTTCTAAAGCAACAATGATGGTTCCATGTCGCAAACTGGTGGGATCGATCCTATGGAAAATGGATAAAGACAAAAAGTAGGGGTGGAAACCTAACTTATATGCTCAAGTTGGCTATCTGATATTTTTCCCCATGGACCGTAAAAAGTGACCCAAAACTCCAAAAAATGTCCTGATACCTGATCGTAACCTTCCAAAGCAACTCCTGAATCACTCTAAATGGTTTTCAATTCAAAGAAAATGATAACGGGGGCCAAAAAGGTGACCAAAAAGGACCAAAAAAGTCTATAAATAGAAGCTGACAGCTCATTATCACCATTGTTGATTTGGAAATTGACTCTGGAGCGAAAAAAACCCTTTGATAAAAGTGGTAATTCTGGGAGCTACAGTGGACGAAATGACCATCCCTCTGGACCAAGTAAGTATAAACTACCTCCTTTTTCTTTTTAACTATTTATTTATGCATTTAATTTGGTTTCTTGGGGGGGCGTCGACCTTTAAAAGGTCGGCCCTAGGTCCATGTAGGTTGTCCTATGACAATCCGCATGTACACTCACTTTGTCTGATGTCAGAGCGCATGTACACGCAACTGTCATCACAACAACTCACATGGACCCTCCCATGAGTGCCAAAAGGTTTAAAAAGCAAGGCCTAACCCTCTGAAAATTTTCCCATGTGTAGGATGTATGTGCAATGGAGAGAACGAGAGCACAAAGATATTAGCACACTAGTTGGGGAAGACCCTAACATTATGGCGATGTTAATGCAATGTGGCTTGCTCAATTTTTTTCTGTGTCCTTTCATGAGAGAACAACCTAGGCTACTGAATGCCTTGGTTGAATATTGGCACCCTGACGCAAAATCTTTTATGTTAGAGGGGCAGTCACTGGTGCCCACTACAGAGGATATATACTTTTTGACTGGCCTCTCCAGGAGAGGGAAACCAGTCAATTTCAGGACATTTCTTTTGGGGCCTCATAATATATCAGAATTGATAGGACTTTATTTTGAGGCTGGTACAGACCGATCGAGGTTGCAAGTGCCAATAAGCAGATCACCAATTTATCATTGTAGGCGATTGTGTTTCTTATTGGGTGGATGACTGGTTTTGTGGCTCTACATAAGGCATCCCATGCATAGATGAACTGTGCAGTCCAGTGCTTAAATGCACAAATATTTGACTGGAGCACTACACTATTGGATTGTATGAAGAGGTAGCTTACATATTGTCGGTTGCGGGCGCAGAGGAACTTTGGGTTCGAGACGATTCTATGCTCTTTATTCTTTGAAAGCGTTTCTAGTTTCAGTCCTCGAGTGGTGGTATGAGGACATCAGGCCTCTCTTCCTGCAGTTTGCAGATGGGCAGTGTTGCTGCCACGACAGGGTGGTGGAAGGACCAATGAGTCCTTTGATGATGACTTCTTTGCTTGGTTGTCAC
>SNQJ01S0174272.1:0-14448 GCA_010110895.2 Picea sitchensis | reverse complement strand
TGTGGGGATCAAGAACCTATTGGCCTTTCCCCAAGGAGCTCACGTAACTGTTATTCTCCATTAATAAAAATGGAGAATAAAATGCTTATCCCCTCAAGCCCCCTCTCTTGTGGAATCATAGCCCCCTATAACTCTAGTCCTTCTCTATCTAGTAGCCAACAATGTATTTATTGTTAATAATGATCAAAATATTACATTTGTTGGGTACATTGGCCTTTTAATAATTATTTGGGCACTCTGGTCTCTCAGTAGTGTAACAATACATTATTTAATATGGGGGCTCAAAACCTGGGGTGTTACATCCCCTCCCCCTTATTTTGGCACTATCCTCAGTGCATATACAAAATAGAGATCAAAATCTCAAAATTTATTCAAAAAGTTGTGGGTACTCTGCCCGCATGGAATATTCATGCTCCCAGGTAGAATCTTCAGGACCGTAGCAGGCCCACTAAACTTTTACCAGCTCTATAACTCAATTCCTGAGCATTTTGACTTTTCGGTCCAATACCCGCACTGGCTGGACCTAAAAGTCTCCCTCTGTCTCTACCTGAATCAGATGTCAATCAATAACATGGTTAGGATCATGTACATATTTCTTTATCAAAGATACATGAAATACATTATTCACATTCATGGAAGCAGGCAATGCAAGCATGTATGCAATTGGCCCTATTTTGTCCAATATTTTAAATGGACCACAGAATCTGGCTGCCATCTTTGTACAACTACCCAATTTCAAGGAGCTTTTCTTGGGCTTCACTTTCAAAAGAACATGCTTCTCTACTTTAAATTCTCTAGTTGTCATGTTCTTATCTTCATAAAATTTATGTCTATCCCGAGATGCCTTTAAATTCTTCTTGATCTTAACCATATGGTCTTCCATATCCTTGAGCAACTCCGACCCAAGTACCACTCTATCTGTTGGGTTGTCCCATCTCACTGGAGTATTGCATTTCCTACCATACAAGGCTTCAAACAGGCTCATTCTCAATGAAGCTTGATACCCATTATTATATGCAAACTCAACCAAGTGCAAGTAATCTTCCCACTTAGATGGCTTGTCCATCACATACATTCTCAACATATCTTCAATTATTCGGTTGACCCTCTCTATTTTCCCATCTGACTGTGGATGGTATGTTGTGATAAAGTTTAGATTTGTACCAAATACTTTAAACAATCCCCTCCATAAATTGGAGGTAAACTTTGTATCTCTGTCTGAGACAATTGTCCTAGGTATCCCATGCAACCTAGCAATCTCCCTCATGTAAATTTCTGCAATATTAGTCGTTGTGTGTGTTTTTTTTACAGGAACAAAATGAACAACCTTTGTTAATTTGTCAACCAATACCATGATTTAATCATGTTGTCTTGTTGTCCTGGGTAATTTAGTTATGAAATCAATGGTTATCACTTCCCATTTCTTCTCTGGGATTGTTAATGGATGCAACAAACCCGCTGGGTGCCTATGCTCAGCCTTCACCTTCTGATATTCCATACATTGAGCGATGTAATAAACAACATCATTTTTCATTCCTGGCCAAAAGAATTGGCTTATTACTATTGTAATCGTTTTCTGGTAACCGAGATGTCCATCATAAGGAACATCATGCATTTCCTTCAACACCAAATTCCTCAGTTCTCCAGAACTAGGATGTAACAACCCTAGTTAAATGATTTCTTAAGGTTTATAAAGACTAATTAATTAAATAATTAACTGTCCTAATATATTTTAGTTAAACAATGATTATTTATTAATAATATTAATTAATTAATTATTAATTGTTTATATCTGTTGATTAATTAATTAATTAATTAATTAATTAATTAACTCCTTAAAGGTTTGGGTAATGAATTAAGAGCTTAATAATTTTTATTTATTTATTATAAAACTTTACGTATGCAGGGGGATGAAGCATTGAGTGGAGGGATAAGTTAGTAAATGGAGGGATAAGGTGGGTGGCATTAAATGAAGGAGGAGGCGGTGAATGGGGAAGGATATGAGGGGGCAAAGGCCTTTGGGAGATCATTATGAAATTTTTGGGAGAGGAGCATTATTGCAGGAGAAGGAATGTATTTTCTATTGGGTATTTTTTTTTCTAGTTTTGGAGTTTGGGTGGATTGTTACAGGGGTGCACCAGGTTGCTGGGAGTTTTGGGCTCGGAGGCCAGGAATCCTCACGGAATCCTGGAGCTAGGGAGTCGAGAAGGCTCTGTTCCTAGCTGGCAAGGAGGAAGATTCGGTTTTGGGCAGAGTCTGGGCAGAGCAGCATAGAGGACAACCAGAGATCGGGAATTTAGCATCAGACAGAGGTATTTTTATTTATGTATTGTCATGAATATGTGATGTTATGTGGTTGTTACGTAAGCTTATTTACATGCTGTTAATAAATCTAATTTATGCTGAATAATAAATGATTATAGGTTATGATTAAATTGTACAGGATATAATATGTTTTTATTCATTATTTTATCTTGTGTTTTATAAGGCTCTGTGGGGACAGAGACCTTACATAGGAACATAGATTCTATTCTTATGCATAAGTAATCCATCTTCCTTTATATCATACTCCTTTATTTTTTGTTGTACATCTCCTTGCTATAAGATTTCCTTTACCTGTAGGTCACGCTGATCTGTAAGAAGATCATCTAAAATTCTTCTCTTCAAGTCTGACTGATGCATACTGACAGCAGTAGCATGCATGAAATGCACTCTTCTACTAAGTGCATCGAAAACTTTATTCTCTTTTCCTTTGATATTTTGATATCGAGGTCACATTCACTTAAAAATTCCATCCATCTTGTTTCCCTGACATTTAAGGTTGGTTGTTCAAAAACATACTTTAGGCCAATGTGGTCTATCCTTAATTCAAATCTCTTCCCCATGAGATAATGCCTCCACATCTTCAAAACATGGAGAATGGCAGCAAGCTCCAAGTCGTGTGTGGCATAGTTCCTCTAATGTTCCTTAAGATTTATAGACTCATAACCAATGACATGTCCATTTTGCATGAGGAATCCCCTAAGTCCTTCCTTACATGCATATGTACATACTACAAAACTTTCATTTGGGTCAGCAATCTTTAACACAGATGCACTAGTAAGTAATTCCTTCAACAAATTAAAATTCTCTTCACACTTAGGTGTCCATTCAAATTTAGTTCCTTTATTTTGCAAAGAAGTGATGGGATGAGCAATCTTAGAGAACCCTACTATGAACCTCTGTAGTAACCATATAATCCCATAAAAGATATGATTTCTGACACATTTCTGGGTGTTGGCCATCCTCTAATGGCTTCAATCTTCTCTAGATCTACTGCTATGCCCTGCTCTGAAATAATGTGTCCCAAGTAATGGATCTGCTTTTGATAAAAATAACACTTACTCAGCTTGGCATACAACTGATTTCTCGACACTTGCAATCCCAATCTTAAGTGATGTTCATGCTCCTCTTCAAACTTAGAATAGACAAGTATGTCATCCAAGAATACTATGACAAAATTATCCAAATAATTTTTGAATATGTCATTCATTAAGCACATAAAGACAGTTGGTGCATTGGTCAGTCCAAATGGAACCACTACAAATTCATAATGTCCATACCTGGTTCTAAAGGTTGTCTTATGGATGTCTTCTTCCTTGACTCCTACTTGATGGTATCCTGACCTTAGGTTAATCTTTGAAAATACCTTTGCTCCTCTTAGTTGATCAAAGAATTCATCAATTCTGGGTAGAGGATACTTGTTCTTTACAATATACTTATTTAGTTGTCGAAAGTCAAAACATAGCCTCAAGGTTCCATCCTTCTTTTTGACAAAAATTACTAGTGCTCCCCAAGGTGAAACACTTGGACATATGTACCCTTTCTTCAACAATTCCTCCAACTTCATTTGTAATTCTTTTAACTCTGGCGTGTTCATTTTGTAAGGTGTTTTTGACACTGGGGAAGATCCTGGCACTAAATCAATTGAGAAAACTATCTCCCTTCTTGGTGGAAGCCCTGTTATTTATTGGAATACATATTCAAATTCATGTAGTACCTAGAAATCTTCAAGGCTTGGCCCCTTTATATTTTTTGTCTCTTCCTCGTGAGTTGCATACAATTGACAACCTTTTCTAAAACATTTCTTCAGTTGTAAGGCTGAGATCTCCCTTATAGAGTTTCGTCTTGGAACTCCTTTCACATTGTTCTGTTTTCCATCTCTATGAAGACATGTAAGTGCCTTTCTATGACAATCTAGGATAACATGATGATTTTTGAACCAATCCATTCCAATTAGAATATCATAAGACCCCAAGGGTATGATATTCATATCAACACTAGTATTCACACCATTAAGACTTATGGAACAACTTCTAACCATATCATGGATTCTCCTTTTGGTTCCAGTGGCTAANTCATCAATTCTGGGTAGAGGATACTTGTTCTTTACAATATACTTATTTAGTTGTCGAAAGTCAAAACATAGCCTCAAGGTTCCATCCTTCTTTTTGACAAAAATTACTAGTGCTCCCCAAGGTGAAACACTTGGACATATGTACCCTTTCTTCAACAATTCCTCCAACTTCATTTGTAATTCTTTTAACTCTGGCGTGTTCATTTTGTAAGGTGTTTTTGACACTGGGGAAGATCCTGGCACTAAATCAATTGAGAAAACTATCTCCCTTCTTGGTGGAAGCCCTGTTATTTATTGGAATACATATTCAAATTCATGTAGTACCTAGAAATCTTCAAGGCTTGGCCCCTTTATATTTTTTGTCTCTTCCTCGTGAGTTGCATACAATTGACAACCTTTTCTAAAACATTTCTTCAGTTGTAAGGCTGAGATCTCCCTTATAGAGTTTCGTCTTGGAACTCCTTTCACATTGTTCTGTTTTCCATCTCTATGAAGACATGTAAGTGCCTTTCTATGACAATCTAGGATAACATGATGATTTTTGAACCAATCCATTCCAATTAGAATATCATAAGACCCCAAGGGTATGATATTCATATCAACACTAGTATTCACACCATTAAGACTTATGGAACAACTTCTAACCATATCATGGATTCTCCTTTTGGTTCCAGTGGCTAATTGAACCAAACTTGATTTTCCAAGATTACTTTTCTCCAAATGTAATCTATCCACTATTTTAGGATCAATGTAACAATGACTTGCTCCCGAATCAATTAAAATAGAAACAGGTTGATTTATGATCTTACCTTCCACCTCGATCATATTGGACTGGTATTCCGCTTGTCGATCATCTAAGGATGCATAAATCCTTCCCATATATTCGACTGTTGTAGCCTCTTGGACGTTGTGCACAGTATTTACTCTATCCTTTCTATGTGGGAAATCCTTGTACATGTGATCTTCCTTGCATCCCCAACATTAGATTGGTGGTTTTCCCCTTTTTACCAAGGAGTCTTCTTTCTTGGATTCACCCTTAGCATATTGATCTTAATGATTTCTATTAGGCTCATTCTTATTGAAGGGCAGTTTGAATCCTTTCCTCCTCTGATCAGACTTCTCCTTCTATTATAACCCTAAATTGCTCTACATATGCATACCTGGCAATTGGCCCTCTTACCTGCAATTTTTTCCAAGCCATCACTGAGTTGCTCTTCTAAAAAACCCATTTTTTGAATATGTACATGCCCTGCACTAATACTGCCTACGTACATATGCTTGTTTCACCACTACAGCTTGCGTATGTATGCATGTTGCACCACTACAAGCCATGTATACTTGCAAAATTTGCAAGGAATTCGTTGAGATTATGGGCTATTAGGTAGTTTCCCAACTAATCCATTGCCTATAGCCCATCACCCAACTGCATAACCATCCTTTTGTCATATAAAAGGAGGTGTCAGGGTATCATTCCACATCTATACATAAGAACAATGAAACTTTGCCCATTTCACATCCCCCTCCTTGCCCCAAGCATTTGAAGCCTTGTTGTGAGAATTGCCTCAGAATTCCTCAGTTTTCCCTTTTTCCTCCATAAGAACCCATTCAATTTCCCGAGAAGAAGGTTGAGAGGAGAAAGATACATGGAGGTGCACTTGGATCTTGGTGAAGAGGATCCCAGACCAGGTTCGAGGAGAAGTAGCCAACTTTGGTTGTAAGTGATCATTATATTATCAATAAAAGAAGTACTTTTCCTGTCCCAAAACATGATGTGTCGAATGTTTGCATTTGTTTTATGTTTTTATTCTAACATCTAACCCTTATTTATGTATGAAATGTATGCTTGTAGCTTTTTGTTTGTCTGTCTTTGAATGCAGGCCATCCTTGGGAGGAGGTTTTCATTCAATGAAGCCTTCAAGCGTGAGAGGATCGTCACCGGACGCGGAGTAAAGGTACAATTCCCTCATCCTTCTCATTTTACTTTTCTTGCATAGGTATGGGGTATGTTTGGGGTAGTTAGAAAAATAAGAGACTTTTAAAGGGTTATTGATCTGCCTACATTATAAACCATGGTGTAGCCATAAGGGGTTTTTTCTCACTAGAAGAACTGGCGACCATACTTGGGAAGCCTCTAGGGTTTTAGGGGATTTTTTGGGTGTTTGATTGGTTTTATTACCTTTTGAGTTTCTGTGAGTCTGTTGAGTCTTTTAAGGGATTCTGGTCACCTTTTGGTGCCATACCAATTCTCCCTGCCCTGTTAGACTATCTTTTCTTTTTCTTTTTTTCAAGAAATACAGAGGTGTACGTGGCCTGCTGTGGGACAACATGCGCACATACATGCCCTGATTTGTATACAACCCGCGTACATACGCAGGCTTCTTAAGCATCAATAGCGTACCTGTGTCAATATTTTTTTTTTTAAGAAGAGGCAGTTAACCTCTTCCCTGATTGAAGTCTTACCTCTCAGGGTTTCTTGATTAAGTGCAGTGTCTCTAGTTTTTATAGTCATAGCTTGGGTTAGATGTCAATTTGCTTGTTTTTTTTAAATATTTATTGTGTTTAATTCTGAAAGGGTTTTAGGCGAGTCTTTGAATTTGTTGATCAACCTGTTTGGTGTCTTTAGTGACTCCCTATGATCCATAGTGGGCCAGAGGTCAATTTCAGTCTTGTCTAGTGTTTCTTTTACCCCCTTTCATTTTCTTTAAAGAAAAGAAAAAAAGATTTATTTCAAGTTCTTTCTTGTTTGAAGCATTTACAAAAAAAAAGAAAAACATTTTTCATTTCTTAGTTTGGTAAAGTAGTTGGAGTTAGTTATCTTACTTGTTAGGAAAAAGAGTTCAATTTTTAAGTTCTTTATTGATTTCTTAGAACATTAAGTAGCTCGTAGTCGAGCGAAATTTCATTTTAGGTCTTCCTTTGAAAGATCTTGAAAAGAGTTAGTTATGAAAAGTTGGTTTGAAGAGTTAGTTACAAATCTTTATTGTTAACTAGAAGTAATTTTTCTTTCAGTTTCGTTTACTTCTTTTCTCTTCGTATCTCATACAGATCACTAGTTTCACTATCATATCCTTTGAGTTAAAACAAGCCATTTTTTTTGTTTGTTAATTTGGAAGAACCTATTGGCTACGGGATTAACCCGTGGCTTGAGAAACCGCAACTCAGGGGCATCTAAGCCGTCAAAATCACCCGAGGATTGCACCTGGCCTGAGCCACACCAACCCTTAACATGGTTGGATTTTTTTTCCCCGCGGGTTTTGAACCGGTGACTTTAACAACACGAAGTGGCTTAACAACACACTCTTTCACCGACTATCCTACACCTTGAGGACGTTAAAACAACCCATTTAAAACGAATGATAATTGAAATTAATTAGACTTATATGTTTGTAGGGTAAATCAACTAGTTTAGGCAAGAGCCTTGAATTAGGTTGGAGAGGAAACTCTTCAAGGCTTATAAAAAAACATTGGAGTCAGAGCTAGGGAGTGTAAAAATTCAATGACATGAAAGTTATTCGGGACCCCCCTCTAACACAAGGGCTAAACATGAGGTCGCGTGAGGAAATTTAGTGGATATAACCCCTCCAAAACTGAACCAAACGTAGTGGGGAACACATATTGAGGATCTGTCGTGCGATACTGCCATTTTCATTTTCCTATAGAGCTTTGTGGACCTCGAATCCATTCGAGATCCTCAGTTGTATTCCAAACCACTTTCTTTCGATACCCTTGGTAGGTTTCAAACTTGTTATCCTTCTCATTGCGTTCCACCCAATTGTCGATTGTACCTGCCTGGTGACTATTTGCAAGATCGCAACTTAGTTGCCTTTATTCTAGGGACTTACGGATGTGACTGTCGGGGTATACCACGGTACCTAGGGTGATTTTGTGTTCAAGTTTAACTTGCACCGATAAGTTTCTCTAGTGTTGGTTGGTGTAACTATTCTTCCAACTAGATAGTGGTTTACTTGGCTTATCTTGTAGGAAATTTTCTAGTCTGTGATTGGTTTTAAATGTTAGTTAATGCCTTACTGTGTCGTTAATATTTTCACAAAGTGGAAGATAAATAGATTCTCCAGTTGCGAAGGCTTCAAGGCCTGTCATCGGTTACATTGGAGCCACCATCACCACCGTTACAATGAATACTTGACCAACAAGGGTCGTTTGATGTGACTAAGTCGTAGGAGACTGTGCATGAGCCATCCCCGAGAGGAGATTACTCAAATCTATAGGAACTCGTTGTTTCTGAATTTGGAGCGAAATCTCTAGAGCCATCCAACCCTCCGATCACTGACTTGTCAACGTGAATCTTGGTACAAGTTGTCCCTCCAAGGGTAACACATCACGAGCATCAGATAGTCTTGCAAGCAGCTATGGAAGCAAATGTTTCTACTTCATCAGGGAGTCATCATACTCCCTCAACGACTGCCACCACTGGGTGCATTCCACCTCCTAACCCACCTTCGTTGGTCTGAACCACAATGGTATCGACCACCTCTACTTCGGGCAGTGGTCTAATACCATCATCCATGACGACCATGGATCCATTCACATAGAGTGAGACAGGCCCTCCATTTTCATATGGTATGCCTGTCTTTGATACGAACTTTGTCCTTACCTACTCCACCCTACATACCATGGGTATGGGGGAAGGGAGCTCAAATTATCCCTTACAAGGGTCCATGGGGGGAACCTCAACCTCCTATAATTCTATCCCTTACGGTGGAGGTCATATACCTCCTCCATCCCCCTCGCTTGGTGGTGCTTTCCAGCCACACATCGAGCCGAACATGAACTACAACTTGTTTGGAGAAGGCAGTCTAAGACTATCTTCCTACACCATGCCGGTGGGATCCATGTCATTCTCTTTTTTTGGCATGTTTGGTAATAACGCTTTTTGGTCAGCTTTCGTCTCGGTCGGGGGAAACCCTGGTTTTGGACAAAAGAATCTTGTGCATGGTACTATTCCTACACAGGGGGAAAGTACATGAGTTTTATCCTCACAAGGACTTTGGAATCCTTGGCAGGTATTAGTTCCCTCATCAGATATGCCAACTGGGGGAAACCCCTTCCATGGTCAATGGAACCCCGGGCAAGGCTCAGTACCTATGCCTGTTGGATCAACAGGGGGCAACCCCTTCCAAAATATTTGGAACACAGTGCAAGAATAAATCCTGGCCCAACCTTCGATGTCCAATTACGGGAATCAGCCGATGATGTCCCAACAAACACATTTTCTTTACGTTGGTCAAGGCCATGGTGTCTACCAAAACCATGGTCAGTAGCCCAAATTTTCCTGGCAACCTGGTGCCAGTCAAACTCCAGGATCCTTTTTTCCTATACATAGTACCTAGCCCAAACTACCGTTTATGGAAATTTTACACTTGCCAAACTTGTCAAGGTTGCTTAATGACCCGATTTGTCATGATTTGCGTTGGCCCCCCACGTTGACTAAGTTTTCATCGGACATTCTGAAATTCGAAGGCAAGCCTGGCGAAGACCCGGGTGATCACGTGAAAACTTTCCATCTATGGTTCTCGTCAAAATCGTTGGGATATGACTCCATACTATTGTGCTTGTTTCAACGCACTCTTATCGGGGGTGTTGTGAAATGGTACATCGAGCTCGACCACTTAAGGTAATCTTACTTTAGCGATTTGGAGATGGTTTTTTTGAACCATTTCCAACTACCCATGAGATATGATGTCGGCACCGAATTGCTGGCCAACTTTGAGCAGACAAAGGTCTATCATATCTCAGATCACATCCAAGAATGGTGGAGTCGAAAGAGTTTGATTAAGGTATAGGTCCCACTGGCTTTCCTACTGGAGTGGTTCCTCAAGTCTTTGGTACCTTAGTTATCCAAGGATGTCGCAACTTCGGGAGTGTTTTCAGAGGAGGAGGCGATAATGAGAGTGCAACAACTTGAATTGATATACTCTCATTCTAGCTTACTTTATGATATTTTTCCAGATGTGCCATGGTCAATGCTTGACAAGGATAGAAAAAAGTATGGACCACATGCCGATGGTATAGTTGGTTAAGCACAAACAAAGTCCACTGATCAGCTGTCAAATCAATTGCAAAAAATTTTGATATAGCAGACAACGACCAACTAGACTCTGGTTCGGTTGTTCCCCCTACCCAATCATCATATTTACACAGTGTGCAGTCGACGAACCTGAAGGGAAACCAATGGCCTGACGGAAAGAAAAAACAAGGAAGCAAGAAGGGTAAGGGGGATAAGAAACCCAACAAGAATGTTGGCAGGGGAAACACAGAGAAGATAAAGTCGAAGTATTCGTGTAAACTTTGCATGTAGGACCATCCAACTCACTCGTTCCATCGAATTACGGAGGCTTAGAAGTTATTGGTGCAACAACAACTTGTTGTGTTAACGAACCCATTTCCACATGGGAAGAATATGACTCAAGCCTCTTCGAGCGTGGATGGGGGGAGTCAAGGACCCCCCGTGTCTTCTAGTAATCCCTCAGTCATGAACGTTTATATGATGAAAGGTGACACTCACATAACAACTAGCGCACATGATTACGAAATGCCGAAATCTTCCGAAAAGGGTAAATAAGTCGTAAACCCATCTATTCCCCTCTATATTTAGAAGACGATGGGAGAAACAATAGCACACATCCCGAAAGGGGAGTTCAAGAAAGCTTCTCATAATCCGAATGCGAGGGCTACCCAGAATTACACTATGGTGGAGGATTTGTCACAAAACCCTTGCTCGATGTCTGCTTTGGAAGTCCTCCAGAGCTTCCCTTCGCAAAGAAAGGCTCTTTTATATGCCTTGGGATCCATAGAGACATGTAATCCAGGAGTGATTGTTCTCAATACGACTGACTTGAAACCTTGTCTCCCATACCACATTTCATTTCATATAGTAGTGGCTTACACCATGAAAATTTTTACCTGGAATATTTTCCGCACGGTTGTTGATGAGGGCGCCTTGACTTGCACGATGTTGTTGGCATGTTGGAAGGCCATTGGCCAACCCGTTTTGTCTCTGTCACCTACTCTAATTACTTCTTTCAGCGATCATTCTTTTAGACCACATGGAATCATTCCTTCTTTCCCCGTGCAGTTAGGAGGAAAGACCATGTGCATCGAAGTCGAAGTGGTCGATGTGCCTCTCGACTACAAACTTCTGTTAGGAAGGAGTTGGACCTATGCAATGCATGTAGTGGTTGCCACATTTTTTCGGGTCTTGTTGTTTCCACACGAGGTCCAAATGCTAACCATTGACTAGTTGTCCTTCTCCAGGCCTGACCCTTCATCGAAGGCATCCACAGTCCCGATGATTGATAACCCTCATCCCTGTGTCGTCAACATAGGGGTTGGTTTGTGCCCACCATTTATGGGTAGCTTCGATTACCCACCTCCTTTTGCTGATGTTAAGTTTATATCGACTGCCCCCGACCAACCTAGGGCTGAAAGTTTTCAAGTGTTGTCATTCCGAATGAATTACTTTAACGATCTATGGACTCTTCCTTTCCCATCAGCTTTGATGGAAGGGACAGGGAATCCTGGCATGGCCATGCCCTTGTCCATGACATAAGTTGTGTACAATATTGTCCAACAAGCTTCAACCGACCCCAATCTAACTCCCTCATAGGAGTTAGATCCAGTTCTCGAACCTATTTGGGCTCAAGGTTTCCTCACCACTATCAATTCTTTAGACTTGGTCTTGCCCTCTGACGAGGCGATTATAGAGGCATTGAATCATCCAAACAGACCCTGGGATGATCTCCATCACAGATCTTATTTTCTCCTGGAGTTAAGAAGAATAGAGGCAGGTGAATTAGTGTTGACTATGACTGGAGACAGGTCTTGTCCTTTTAATCCTCGAGCTACGCACGCATTTTATGCCGAGGGTAATATGGAAAGTATCGATGAAATGATACCTATTGATATATCCATAACCCCTGGCATCATGGAGAATGTCTTTGTCGGAGTGGACTGCTCCTCCGAGGAGATCTGAATCTACACATACTTATTTAAATAATTTTGCGATGTTTTTTCCTAGTCTTATGAGGAAATTCCAGGCATCGATCCAAGAATCGTTGAACATGAGTGTTACACGTCAAAATCGCTAAGTGTCGCATTGTCCCTATCAATCGTCGTAAGTGTCGCATCTTCCCTACAACTTTCCCAAGTGTCGCAAGTTGGTCACTAGTGTCGCAAACGATGTCCAGACATGATGCTATGATCATGACACTAAGGAAGCACTTATAACATCTCACATGACAGATTTGAAGGAAGAGAATTGGTTTACTGGAATCAAATAGCTCTTGACACCTGAAAGAGACCCTGAAACAAAGGTTTGGAGGGGGAACGCTCCCCTACTTCAGCTGCAGAAGCGCTGGCGCTCCCCTATCATGCTTCAGGGAGCATTATAACGCGCCTCAGGCCCTTCTGGAGGAGGGCTACTCATCTTGAGAGCGCTGGCGCTTTCACAAGGCTTACCAGGGAGTGCTACAACGCTCTGATGCCCTTTCTGAGGGAGCGCTCCCTATTCTAGGTCAGTTGTTAGTCCGTTGAGGAGAATAAGGGGAGGATCATTCGAGATTAGGAGGTTGTTGTGCTCGAATTCTTGGTTTCATCAAAATATACCTGATCTAAGGAGAAGGTTCCCAACTGGTTCTAAACATAACTCAAGAGGTTAGGCCCCTCCCAACCTATATAAACAGGCTCTATGATGGTGGAAAGGGGGAAGAATGAACATATGAAACTTATGATCTTGGAGGAAACTTACAGTCAGCCAAAGGAGAGTGATCAGTAAAGCTGTTGTTATCTAGGTTGTGGATCTTTCAGGCAAGGGTTAGACGAAGAGGACTTGATGAAGCTATCGCATTCGCATATACGATTGTAAGTACCACTGTCGTTATTCTCAGTAATATGAAACGCTTGGCCTGTTTCTTTCTAGTTTGTGTCTGATGTTACATGAACTTGTCATTTACTGATAGATCTGTTTTCAAGCTAATGTCAATAGAGTAGGAAGTGGTTGTATCTTGTTTTGTCCACAGACCTCAGTGAGGAGCAAAGGATTGGAACGCAACTCAGAGCGTGCAGGGACAAATGTCGATTAAAAGGTACTTTTGTTATCCTCCCTTCTCATGCATTAGTTTAGATAGATTTGAAAGGAAGTCAGTGTCCACATTAAGCATTTTTCTGTCTAGGGTTAAGGTCAAGCCTTAGAGGTGATCTACGTGTCCGCAGGGAGATTTTCCTACAACAGAAACTGGCGACTCCACTGGGGAGATAGCCTCGAATCGAAACCTCTTGTTTGGATTTTTATCCTCATTGACCTTGTTCTTTCCCTTGATTGTTTCAGACCTGGTTCACCCCTCTTTGATTAGTTTCATGAGCTGATTGGCTCCTTACCTTGTCACATTCAGCATACTTGTCAAACTCAGATCTTAATTTTTGAAATTTTTTGACATTTATGGGACTTTTAAACCCTGGCGCCCCTGTCATAGTGTTAACAGAGTGCCAGCGCTCCTAATAGCCTTACACATAGCAATATAACGCTCTTTGCCCTTAGCAACAGAGCTCCAGCCTCCTTTTGGCCCAAAAACCCTCCACAATTGCATTTTTCAGGGTTTACCTCTGTGTCTCTTTTGCTGAGTGATCTTGTGAGTCAATTTTTCTTCCTTTTCAGCCCTGACATCTGTCTTTTTGAAGGATAAATACCTTGTTGATTGGATCTTGTAGCCTTCTTTGCCATTTTCATTGAGTTTGTCCCTGGTGAGTGAAATTCGAAATCCATGCATTGCTTTTCGTTCCTCATCAACTGAGTACAAACCCTGGTGAAGGTCATCAAAGACCTACAGACCTCTTTGTTTTGATTTCACTCGAGGTCATTGTTCTTCAACTCTTTCTTTTGGGTGTGAATTTTGCATTTTTCTTTGATTGTTTCTTTTCTTACGCTTTTCGTTTTGATTGCTACGAAGGGTGTATTGTTTGTGTGACTTTTTCTTATGCTAGTTTGGTTTTCATTCATACCAAGAAGATAATTAGCAAAGATAAGCATTGTGTTG
>SNQJ01S0174271.1:0-20250 GCA_010110895.2 Picea sitchensis | reverse complement strand
ACCAGCGAAGCAAGAGGAACACCATGAAGGAAAGAAACCAACCACTTGGTTTTGCCAGAAGTGGATGTCACATCTTCATTGTATTTTGCTTCCATTAATGTAATCACACATGTTGAAATGATGACCTGTTATAACATCATTTTGAACAACATAGTGTTTTTTTTCTGTTCCTTATGAGTATGTAATCATTAAGTTTCATTTTTGTAACCTTTTGGAGGACCAAAAGGTATTTAGTGGGGAGGAGTGATCCAAAATTGGATCTAGAAGCTTGATGGGGCTAAAAAAGGCCTAAAAATTAAAGTTCTTAGAATATCTTCCAAATAGACATGTGCGTAGGCCTCGACATTACGAACCCAATGCAACTTGAACGGGCTCAAACATACATTGTATGCTCCAGATATTGCGATCTTTTCATTTTGCCAAATAGGCAAAAATTTGATGACTGTACAGTCCGTACAGTGCCACGTGGCAGTTGACTTTATAGGTCATATGTCGTACAAATGACGTGGCAAGGTACATGGATGCTGATGTGGATAGGTACATGTGGACCTATCAGAGTGTGACACATGGCACGTCTGTACGACTAACGTGGCAGGGTCATACAACCGTATGACACGTGGCTGATAGTGACTGGGAAAGTGTGTTGACTAGGTAGATATGTTGACTGGGCAGACAATTGTTCCAATAAGATCTTGACACGTGGCGTTGATTTGGGTGCATGTAAAGGTGCCATGTGGCCCAGTTCTGGGTAGCCATGTGGCACCCATCTATTTGGTTATTGGATGGAAAAATTGTTTGGATTTATGAGGTTTGAACCCACGACCTCTTACAGGGGGGAAGATCTTTGGCAGGGCCGGTCTAGCCATCCCGCCTGCATATGGTCCTTGTTATACAATGGGAAAAACATATATTTAAAGTTGCTGGTATGGTATTCTAGGCGGAGAAAGGGCTAGGGCCTAGCCCTAGCCCCTGGTCGCAACCTTTGACATATGATCCCAGTCCTTGATTTATGGCGCGGGTGATGTGGATCTAGCCCCCGGTTTCGACGCACAAACATACAACCACAACCATACGACCTGGACCTTGCATTTGGATGTTAGCGTGGAGGTAATTTTAGCGCTTGGTCGGTTGGGCTAGCCCACCGACCAGGGCACTAGACCGTGGGCCAAAAGACCAGGGCTATGACAGTTTTTGTGTGTGGAGCTTAAGGTGCGGACAGATGGCCACTGCATATGACCAAGAGCTGGAGTTTGGGGGCTAAAGACCAGGGGGCCAGCGCACACAGCCTAGCGCTAGGCCACATGGAGAGCGCCATGTGACTAGGAGCCCCAGATAAAGGGGTTGCGCCCTACTTATTTGGAGAAAGTGGTTTTTAAAACTATATGTTAAGATTTTTATGGATTATTAGCCAGTTTTTTGGAGATTTTATCCATATTTGGAGGATCTTGGGCCCTTTTTGAGGTCAGATCTTGGGGAGAAGTTGGGAGATGGTTACCAACTTCAGGCCTATATAAAATAGAGGCTCTTGAAGCCATAGGAGGACATTCAGAGCAGAGAAATGTTGTAGAAATGTAGAGGCAAAGCCATTGTCACGCAGGGAAGATATTTAAGAGCACACCTTTGCAAGCCATTTATGGGATCTTCGTTCATCCGATTTGGGTGCCGTTAGTTTTGATGGGTTCTTGAGATCTGGTAGAATACGACCAACTCATTGTTGTAATCCATTGGCACTTTCATGATGTACATTTAAATCTTCGATTAGAAATAAGAAAGCCTCACCCACTCAGACAAAGGCCTGGAGACATAGGCGAGATTGCCGAACTCTGTTATCACTTTAGTGTTTTATGGTTTGTTGTTCTCATGCTTATGTTCATATCTATACATTACTTTATGGATGTCATATTTCCTCTTTAATTCTTCCTCTTTCATTCAACTTCCTAAATGGTTAATTAACACATGCTAAATAACTCAACCATTGTCGTTTAAACGATCTTTTTGGATCATCAGGAAACCATCAACTCTTGTGAACTGTTGGCTATGAACTTGGTTTTGAAGCTAGCACAAGAGCGTGGTGTAACCTAACTCCAAATTTATGGCTACTCGATCCTGGTTATTTAATATATGCGCAAATAAATTGCTCTCATGAATTTTACATTGCATCCATTATATGATGAAGTTCTTAATATCCTCACATCCTTTTCTTATCCAGAATGGTTCATTATATAATTTTTCATCTATCTTAGTACTTTCTCGGTGGAAAAATTGGAGGTTGACTTGCATGGCTTATTTTAGTGGTAGGTCCCAATTTGGAGATTTGGGGTTCAGAACCTTCCATAACCATTTTTAGGCATCAAATGGAATTTTTTGGGGTAAAAAATTTGTATGCGTAGATTCTAACTTCTTGATGTTGTTCTACACATCGATACCTTTCTAACGGTGCAAAAATCACCTCAATTGGAGCTCATATGTAGAAATTATGCTTTCAGCAAATTGACATACATCCTTGTTGGCCACCAGGGTACGAGTGGATGCCATGTCAACCCCCATTACTCACACACGTGGGTGTAAAATCCCCAGTTTTAATCTTTGCAAATTATAATGTAATTGTGCAAATATTAATTCGGTTGGTGGGCTGGTATATTTTGGGGGCTAGAGAGCCTGTATTGACCAAATGGCATAAGGCCAAACTATGTATTATGTACATTGAAATTATTAATAAAAGTAGTAATCATTGGTTGCGATACAAGAGGGACGAAAGTGATGGGGGCTATGATTCCACAAGAGAGAGGGGTCTAGGGGGGATTTTATTCATGGGTATTAATCCAACCCACATTCCTAAATTTATTATCATAGTGTAAACCTTCTATTCGTTTGTTGAGTGTACCTAGAGCCGATCATTGAATACCCATCAGATGGTGGGTGTAAGAGTCACATCCTAGAATTATTGGAACCATGGGGCTGAAGTAAAATCAACACTACGTAGAGTGAGCAATCTCGTCGTCTTCGGAAATATAGGAAATTCATAATGGGAGAATAGGCAATTTTTCACATTCAGTTTTTGGGAAGCAAGGGAGAATTGATTGCCGGAAATGTTTTTCTTAGGTGAAGCCATGGTTGGGCTGTGTTTTATGCTGAGAAATGGGTCTGTGTGCTTATAAAACGAATTGTAAGCATGTAGTTCATTTTCATGTTGAGGAAATGGCTCCAAAGCCTTATGAAGGCTATTGTGAGCACTCCTAAAGTAGTTGGGAGGTTCCTTGTCAACCGGGTGCACTAGAGCCCTGGAGTGAAGTGGGAAGGCCCAAGGGACTAAGTGCAGTGAAGGGGGGTCCCATTCCTTGGGTTGTGCAGGTTGTGGGGAACATAGTGGAACCTAATTTTTGGGGCCACTATGTGTGGAGAGTGAACAACCTAGATGGATGGATCTCCTTGTGGACTCACATGCTTAGCTTAGGAGTGACTTGTTCTTGAGAGAAAATAAAAAACAGAGCCTATGGATGGGAGGTTCATCCTTCAAATGCAACCAGTTGGTTGATTATCAACAAATAAGTTCTATATTATGTTATTATGTTTATTCCACTGTGCAAATGGTTTATATGAATTATATGTGTTTTGTGCTTGCTTAAACCACTGTATTCATGGATAAATATTATGTTGTAGCTACATGAGTTAGTTGGCATGTAGATTTATAAATGATATCAAGTTGTGCTAAGTCATGTTTGTAGTAATGAGACATGGCTTGGGGGTTGGGTACGTTACATTATAGTATCAAAGCGAGAGGTTCAACACCGAGCCTACATGGGCTAGAATCAACATGCAAAAGTTGAAGTTGCAGAGTTAAAGCTTAGAGGTTGTCTATAAATTTATTGTCGAAATTAATCTAGGGAAAGAAAAAAAAAATCATGAGGAACTATGGGAATTGAGCTCAGGGGTTAAAAATCCCCAATTTTTTCGGTCTATTATTGGTCAAACTTGGGATTTGCAGGATATCCATGGCAAAATTCGACGAATTTGGGAAAAATCCCTAATTTCCACAATGAAATTCATTGAGAGATCGACACATGAGTGTCAAATTTTGGGTGTAGGGGTCAAATTGACTTGCACAAGGCTGAAATTGGCCATGAGAAGCTAAGTACAAAGTTTCATGGCAGCCTTGGCAGAAATTTCGAAAATAGGCATTTTTTGAAAATTTAGGAAATTTTGAAATTTTGGAAATTTTGGGTAATTTTTTCTACCATGATGTCAACATTGACATGGAGACCACATGGTGGGTGACATGGACTACCGGTAGGTCCACAGTGGCATTCAGTGACACAATGAAAACTAGTGACACGGTGGTAGACCACTGTGGCAAGGCGATGGGCTGCGGTATTGATTGAATCTATAAGTGGTATTGCATCATGAACAAAGCGGTTTTCCAAAGGTCTTTTACGATGCGAAGCCAGTGGTAGGATGTCATGTGTAATTAGGCAGTAAGTGGTATTGCATTGCAGAGGGATGTTAACCCTCACACATGTTGACGATGCAAGATTGTTGTGGGCCATCGATGTTGCCATGTGAGATTGTTTCACGCCGGAGGTAAAGGTGCGGGATGGGACCTGACCATCATCGTGACCAATGGGAATGCTAGAGGTGAGTTATGGATGGGACCCATCGATGGAACAGACCGCTACAGTGGTTCCATGTGGCAATCGGTACGAGTGGGTCCATAAATAATCATTTATTTATTTATTATTTATAGAACATAGGAAAGGTAAAGTAAATAAGAGAAGGAAGGTGAAGGGTGACAAAGCAAGGCCATGGTGGCCAAGAGGGTAACATAGCATCACCTTAGGGTGCAACGTGGACCCAAAATTCCATATTAACAACTAGGTTAGCAAGGATGCCACATAGGAAAAATTGTCCTATAGTCTAAAAAACAAACTAAGTCTGGGGCCATTTTCGTATTTTGGCCCTAACAAGAGTAGAATACTTAAAAATAAGATACTGTTTTATGGGTTTTGTTCGAAATGTCGAGGGATACAAAATCCTACAGAGGGTTTCTAGCCAATTATGCTACGATTTTCCAGAAAATGCAAATTACATGTTTTTAAAGATTAGGGTCAAGCTCAATGGTAGGAGCATAGTTATTGCTGAAACTTGTATTGAGTATCGGAAATGAATACATGAAAATGGTTTTCATAGGAACTGACTGGATTCTAAGGGGTTTGGAATGGGGATGCTAAAATAGGTCAAAATCCACTATTCTGGGACACTGTTGGGGATTTTTGAGATTTTTAGAGGAGGAAAAGGGTCCCTATAAGGAAAATATGGAAAATTTTATCTACCTGACATTTTGTGCACTCATTGATCCATACAACTTTGGTTTAGTGAAGTGTTTCAAGAAGTGCACAGTTTGGGAGATAGTCAGTTTGGCTAAAAATTCAGTCTGGAAAAAGGGGTGAAAAAGGACAAAGTTGTCAGTTCCAGGTTGTTGCAGTTTTTGAATGGAACATCAGATTGACAATTTGAGAGTTGTTATGAATTCTATATCATCAACATTATTTAGGCCTCATACAAAAATTTTCGTAGTTCCTTCCATATTTACTTTACATCTGGAAGAAAAGTGCACAAGAAAGGGATAAAATGACAATATTCAGATGACAATAACTTTCTACTTAGAGCTCATAATTGAGAAATAAGTAGTCATTGGAAATATATTGGATGGGATAATTCGTATATTCAGTCATAATTGTGACTTGAGAAACAAAATTCCTAGGTAATCAGAAAGGAGGTGACTAGTGGAATCGAAGAACACCATTGAGAAGAATGGGAATTTCAGGAAGCCATAACTTTTGGCTCATAATTCAGTTTGAGGTAATACACAGGAAAACATGATAGAAGGTATAATTTATTCAAAGGGAGCATCAAGTTACTCCATAAAGTTGTAGGAAAAAGTGAAATTGGATTACATGAACCATGTAACTACTCAATGTGGATATTTTTCCAAATAATTTCAAAATTTGGAGAAACTTTCCCAAATGATAGAGGTAAGTGACAGATGTGATTGATGGGTAAGGAAGAGTATTGAAACTCACGATAGTGCCTATGCATGAGTATAAAAGCACATTTGAGGTGCAACATCTTGGAAAAATAAAAAGGGGCCGATCTTATTAACATGGCATTGTTAATGAGCATAGGAGCACTCCAACAGAGAGTGTTGTAGAGTGTTGTGTGATGGGATTGCTAGAAAGAGGATAAGATTCCACAAATGATGATTGTGTGGGTTTATTCTAGAGTTATCCCAGGGTCCATTGGAAAAATAAGTAGGTCAATCTTATGCAGTTGATTGAATCATCAAAGAGATGTAAGAGCAAAGATGCATGGATACGACATGTATGAAAGGTTGAAAAAGGACTTAGGAAGAGAAGAGAAAGGATTAGTGTTAAGATGTTATAGAGTCTGAATGGATTACAAAGAAAAAACAATAGAACCTCTCACATAAATCATGAATGTGGGTGGGGAATGTCATAACATGCGAAGGGAGTTAAGGAGGACTTCATAGCCTTGATGGTATAATGCAATGGAGATGTGACTCATGGGATGGGTAAAATTTATCTCTAGGGCCTAGCCTATGAGGACTTATAAGGGTTGCTAGTAGCAGGTGTGGCCCTTAAATGAGAGAGAATATTCTGATGAGAAAGCCATTTATATTATCAAAGTGCTGTGAGAGCAGCGTTTTGAGAATGTTTTCTGAGGGAATGAAATAATGAAGATACTTTCACTCTAAAGAGTGTCAAAGGAAACATAAGTAGTGTGTAGATATATTCTAGAGGGATTGAAAATCTAGAAGGTGAACAATTGAAAGATGGGTTGTTGTCCAATGCATGAAGGTGAGATATATTTTCAAAAGATGATAGAGGTGCATCAAGGAGTTGCATGTTGGGGAATAGTTCAGGGAGGAGGGACATATAAAGACCCTGGAGGTTAAAGATTACCATGATTTGATTGTGAAATTAGGACCTATATGGTGAACATCGCACCAAGAATCTGGATTACATTCTAAAACATGCATGTGTGGAGGCTACATATATTTGAAACAGTACTAATGGTAGCAATCTTGAGCATAAGGTAGAGGAGAAGGAAGTTACCTCTATTATCAGTGGTGTATAGATGATAAAAATGATAGTGCATAGGGATACCAAGATCTAGAAGGATTCAATGACAACCATCTACAACAACACAGAGCATGTGAAAAATAAAGTTGGAATAAGAATGCATTAGAGTGCATAATGGAAGTGATGCATGGTGCATATAATAAGTCTAGAATGCATGTGCATGGAGTAGGAATGATGAGATTGAATATTTAATGCATATTGATGTGCATTTTAAATTGTAGGACGTACTTGAACATGCATATAGCATGATTGTAGATTGAGAGTAGTATGTTGTTATATATACAATAATGATGATGTTGTAGGAGAAATCATTTAGGAATGGAAAATTAATGAATATACTTTCACTCTCTAGAACTGTCAAAGAAACATAAGTAGGTGTGTAGATATGTTCTAGGAGAGGTTGAAAATCTAGAAGGGTGAACAATTGAAGATAAGTTGTTGTCCACTTATGAGGGGAGATCTTTTCAAAAGATGATAGAGGTGCAACAAGGAATTGCATGCTAAGATAGTCACATGAGGAGGGACTATATAAAGACCCTATTGGAAGGTTAGTGCCACGATTTGATTATTGATGAGACCTATATAGTGGACTGCATAGGCCTTATTTTAATACCATGAATCTTGGATTACGTTCTAAAACATGCATGTGTGTAAGGCTACATATGTTGAAACAATTGCTAATGGTATCAATCTTGAGCATAAGGTAGAGGAAAGGAAGTTACCTCTATTATCAATGTTTTGAGATGATAAAAGAAAATTGACAGTGCATAGGGATGCAAAGGAATATGAGGATTTCAATGACAACCATCTACAACAACACAACAACAACGAAAAAATAAAGTTGGAATAAGAATGCATTAGAGTGCATAATGGAAGTGATGGAAGATGCATACAATAAATCTAGAGATTCATGTGCATTAGTTGGAATGATGAGATTGAATGTTTAATGCATATTGATGTGCATTTTGCATATGTGGACATGCTTGAACATGTTTGTGGCATGCTTGTATATTGAGAGTAGTATGTTGTTATTTATATCTATGCAATGATGATGCTGTGAATGAAATCATTTAGGGAATGAAATAATGAAGATACTTTCACTCTAAAGAGTGTCAAAGGAAACATAAGTAGTGTGTAGATATGTTCTAGAGGGATTGAAAATCTAGAAGGTGAACAATTGAAAGATAAGTTGTTGTCCACTCATGAGTGGATATATTTTCAAAAGGATGATAGAGGTGCAACAAGGAGTTGCATGTTGAGATAGTTCCAAGAGGAGGGACTATATAAATACCCTATTGGAAGGTTAGTGCCACGATTTGATTATTGATGAGACCTATATAGTGGACTGCATAGGCCTTATTTTTATGCAAAGGATCTTGGATTACATTATAAAAACATGCATGTGTGTAAGGCTACATATGTTGAAACAATTGCTAATGGTAGCAATCTTGATCATAAGGTAGAGGCAAGGAAGTTACCTCTATTATCAATGGTGTACAAATGAGAAAAAATGATAGTGCATAGGGATACCAAGATCTAGAAGGATTCAATGACAACCATCTACAACAACACTGAACAACAACAAAAAATAAAATTTTGGAATAAGATATGCACAAGAGTGCATAATGGAAGTGATGCATGGTGCATATAATAAGTCTAGAATGCATGTGCATGGAGTAGACATGATAAGATTGAATGTTTAATGCATATTGATGTGAATTTTGCGTATGTGGACATGCTTGAACATGCATACAACATGATTGTAGATTGAGAGTAGTATATGTTGTTATTTATATCTATGCAATGATGATGCTGTGATATTTGAATATGACTAATAATGGAGTTGTGTATCTAGGAAATTATTTATAACATGAATGGAATTGTTGATGATGATGATGCATATGAAAACCATTTGTATGAAGAAAAATGAGGTTGGTAAAATGTTGATAAAGAGTTGATAAAGAGTTCAATAAAGGGAGATTGCAAGCTGCTACAACAATATTAGTTGGTGAGGTAGCATCAGAATGAAATTGATAACAACCATGCATGTATGCATTTGGGATTGATATTATGTATAAATGCTGAAGGGAATTGAGGTAAATTCTCTCAGCTAGATTTTCGATATTTGAAATTTATGTAAAGGTAGAGGGTCTTGAATATACAAATCTTATTGATGAATGAATGCATTATGTCATAGAGGGTCTTGAATATACAAATCTTATTGATGAATGAATGCATTATGTCAAATTTAATTGCATATTATGTTGTGTTGGTTATGAGATCATAACCAGGTCAAGTCATGAGACATTACTCTTGATGTAGCAATGAATGCCATTAGATATGGCCATGTGTGAGGCCATGATGTAGTTGGAAATTGAAGGGCTATAGCGCCACACAAGTGCGTAATGGTATTCCCTTATATAATCGATGTTTCAATTGCAACCTCTTTAACGACACAAGAAAACACTAAGAGAATTATATTCCTAGTGTTGTGTTGGGTTGAAGAGGAAGGTAGCCAAATAATCAAGGAAGTAATTGGGGAATAGGTTGGATGATGTGTTGCGGCATGGGCCATACCTTCCAAATCATCATGGTGAAATACATGATATGGATATATGGTATTCCAGATTCAATGAAAGGATGCATTGGGTAAATGTTGCCATGGGTATTCACACATTGGTTTTATTTATTGGTAATGTTTGATTGCATTATGAAAAGTTTGGGCGATGGTAATGCATATGTGAGGAATGGTGGTTTTATTCCATTTAATATGAATAATAGTTGTAAGTGATGGAATTTCTATATTAATATAATTTTGAAAATCACTTCATGGGTTGAATGCAAATGTTGCAATGAAATGATAATGTGCATGAATACCGACAATTGTTTGGTTGAATGAAAGTTGAGAAAAATTGCAGGAAAAATGGTCTCGGATATGGCAATGGTGTAAGCCCATAAGGAAGACTGATTCCTGCTATTGCAAGAGCCAAACATTTTGAAAAGAAAATTTGTTCTTGGGAAATAGATTTGGGAAATTAATTAGTAAAATTGCTATGCTGATATCTCATGATGACTATATGTGTATGATACAGATGAGATGATGGATATTAAAGTTGAAAATCTCAAGAAGAAGGGTACTATTATGACATTGGAACCTTATGATTGCCACATGTTTCAAATTTCCAGTGAAGGTCTGGTTGTGAGTTGGCACTCCCCTTGTGCAAGAACACCTTGGCAAATGATGGATCACTTGAGGGACTATGTAGCAGTGAAGGGGATGCCTGATCCTGGAGGGTGAGGATGGTAAGAGGGATGGAACTCAAGAATTGATATGACATGGTGGCTAGGATCATGAGGGTGGGTTATAAAGGACAAAAAGTTTAATTCTTTCCATGGATGCTTGTGAAATAGAGCAACATCCATATGAATATGTGATTGTATTTACTATGTTAATTATGCTAAAAGATGTTTTAATTATTGTCCAATGCATTATAAGTTTTTCCTTATTCATCATTGCTTGTTGTGCCTGAATGAAATTTATACATCTATGTTTTTAATGGGACTTAATGCTTTTGTGCATCTTTTTAGTTGTAGTTACGTATGTTAAAGTGGATTGTGTTATGTTTTAATTGTTATGGGCAGTTGCATGAGATCGTATGTCATGATATGTATTTTATTTCCACTGGAGATGTGTTAATATGTTCTGCAAGAGACACAATTGCAACTATTTGAAAGTTGGATATTCCATTATCATAGCTGGAGTTCCTAGAGCCACAACTTAGAGGCTTCTTGTCTGACCTTGTGCTGGAACTCTAGAAAGGAAGTGGTACAACTCGAGGGACTGCGACACAGAGAAAGGGTTACGCTTCCTTGGGTTGTGTAGGTTGAGTGGAATGAGATTTTGTTGGTTGGAATTGTTGTGGGAATTGGCAAAGTATGAAAGATATTGAAGTTGGAGCTAGAAGAAAGTGATGTAGACCACAAAGAATGAAAGACCATTGGTTGAAATTGATGCCAGAATGATGAATTATGAAAATATCTTCACGTTTTGAGCCAAGGAGCCTACATATCTATGGGTTTTGGGATAGAGTGCCTATGTATATGTATATATATATATATTTGGGCCAGGATGTCTATATATCTATGCATTTGTGTTGGACTTGGATCCCTGTGTGATATTAGGCCAGAAATCCTATGTATCGATTAAAGGACAAAGAGCCTAGTTTTTTAATATGTATGAACACCAGTAGGGTGTTGTGCACTGGGACAATGAAAAAATAAGGGGGAGAGGAATGTGACATCCCAAGTTTTAATCCCCACAAATTATAATGTAGTTGTGCAAATATTAATTAGGCTAGTGAGCTAGTATGTTTTGGGGGGCGGAGAACCCGTATTGACTAAATGACCAAGGGATGAACTATGTCTTATGTACATTGAAATGATTAATAAAATTAGCAATCGATGGCTGCAATATGAGAGGGACAAAAACAATGGGGGGATATGATTCCCCAAGAGAGAGGGGTCCAAGTGGGATTTTATTCATGGGTATTAATCCAAGCCACATTCCTAAAATTATTATCATTGTGTAAACCTTCTATTTTGTTGTTAAGTGTACCCAGAGACGATCATTGAATACATGTCAGAGGGTGGGTGTAAAAGTCATATCCCATAGTTATCGGAGGCATGGGGTTGAAGTATAGTCAACATTAGGTAGAATGAGAAGTTAATTGCCATGGGAAAATAGAGGAAATTCCTATGGGAGAATAAGCGGTTTTTCACATTCATTTTTTGGGCAGCAAAGGAGAGCTAAGTGTTGGAAAAAGAGAACCAATCATGCTGTGCTTGGGGGAAGACATGGTTGGGTTGTGATTTATGCTGAGAAAGGGGCCCGTGTGCTTGTAAAATAGGATGTAAGCTTGTAACATGTTTTCATGTTGAGGAAATGGCTCCAGATCCTTGTGAAAGTTGTTGTGAGCACTCCTAGAGTAGATGGGAGGTTCATAGTCAACCAAGTGTATTGGAGCCCCAAATGAATATGGGAAGGCCTGAGGGACTGAGAGTAGTGAAGGGGGATCCAGTTACTTAGGTTGTGCAGGTTGTGGGAAACAAAGTGGAACTTGGGTTTTGAGGTTGTTGTGAGTGGAGAGTGAAAAACCATGAGGGTCGTATCTCCTTGTGGACTCATAGCCTCAGCTCAGGGGTGGCCTGATGTTGAGAGAAAATGAACAATAGAGTCTATCGTTTGGAGGTTCATCCTTTGTACACAACCGTTGGTTAATTATCAACAAATAAGTCATTTTTTATGTTATTGTTTATTCTTTCGTGCAAATGGTTTATATGAATGTTGTTTGTTTTCTATTTTCTTAAACAACTGCATTCATGGATAAATATTATGTTGTAGCTGCATGAGTCAGTTGGCATGTTGTGTGCATCTGGATTTATAAATGGTATCAAGTTGTGATAAGCCATGTTTATAGTAACGAAACTTACCTTAGGGGTTGGGTACGTTATAGTGGGTCTAGCCATGCGTGGAATTTCAATAAGATTCTAGAAGGTCCAAAACCTTATCACTATTTGAGGGGTGAGGATGCAAAAACCCTAAACTTATACGACTACCAGGCTATGTTAAATACCAGGTCGCTAAGAGGAGAAAGGGTTCCATTATTTAGCATTATACTTGTTCCATAGTTGAGCATAACATATAAGAGTGGTATTTGAGAGCATAACATAGGAGGAAGACAATTCTATAGCAATTGTTTAGACCAGAGTGTTAAAGGCAACTTCATAGTGAGTGCCCCCCTTTTTTTTTGCATGTTCATTATATCAGAAAAGAGAGCAAAACATAGGCCTCACCTTCTAGTTGTGTTTTCTCTAGTATCAAGTTTCCCATGATACATCTCGTGTTCATTTGTGTGGATGGTGTGTTTATTTGCCTATTCTTTCATTTCCGTATTTGATTGTTTTCATAAATCTGAGCAATAAGATAGTAATAATTAATTTGGGATCTAAGGAAATAAATTGCAAAACCAAAGATTTTAGAATATTATAAGATTTGTTGTGACAAACTATTCTAGAGGAATATCCATGGTAGTTTATAGTTATGGCTCTGGAAGGTTTTGGACCCGAAATCTCCAAACTAGGACCTACCACTAAAATAGGCCTTGCAAGCCAAAGCCTCCCTAAATGGGGAGGTATGATCTAGAATGGATCATTATATAATTTTTCATCTATCTTAGTACTTTTTAGGAGGAAAAATCGAAGGAATTGGCTTGTAGGACCTATTTTAGTGGCATCTACCAGTTTGGAGATTTGGGGTCTAGAGCCTTCTAGAGTCGAAACTATAAACTATTTGGGATATTCCATTGGAACAATTCATAAAAAAAAATCTTATAATATTTTGAAATATTTGATTATGCAATTTATTTCCTTAGATCACATATTAATTATAACTAGCTTCTTGCTCATATTTGTGAAAATAACTGAATATGGAAATGAAAGAACAAAAAGATATACTCACCATTCACACAAATGAATAAAAGATTTATCATGGGAAACTCGATGTGGGAGAAAACCCAACTAGAAGGTGAGGCCTATGCTATCTTCTCTTTTCTTCGGTTATGGTAATGCAAATACAAAGAAAGGGGTACTCACTATGGAGTTTCCTTTGACACCGTGACTTGAATGATTGCTATAGAATTATCTTCCTCATCTAGTATGCTCTCAAATATCACTCCTAGATGTTATGTTCAACTATGGAATAAGTACAATGCTAAATAATGGAACCCTTTCTCTTCCTAGCGGCCCGATATTTAACATAGCTTGATAGTCATCTAGGGTTTGGGTTTTTGCATCTTGAAGCCTCAATTAGTGATAAGGTTTTGGACCTTTCAAAATCTTCTTGAAAGTTCACACCTAATTAGTTTCATGTGTGAGTAATGGGATTTGACATAGTATCCACTCATACCATGGTGGTCAACAAGGTAGGTCAACTTGCGATAGGCATAAATTCCACATACAAGCTCTGATTGAGGTGATTTTTGCACCATTGGAAATGTATTGGTGTGATAAAAAATGTCAAGGGTTTGGAAGCCATGCTTACAAAGTTTTGACTCAAAAAAATGTTGTTTGATTCCTCAAATGGGTTTGAAAGGCCGTGGACAACAAATCTCCAAACTAGGGCCTACCACTAAAATAGGTCATGCAAGCCAAATCCTCCAATTTTTCCACCTAGAAATTACTAATACAGATGACAAGTTATATAAGGATCCATTATGGATCATTTTCACATACAATTCTATTTCATATTTATAGGGACATGAACAAACTTGCAGACATGATTTCAAAAGCTGGAGTTGGACTAGAACAAGGAACCTAAATCGTTAGTGAAATTCAGAATGGTCATACAACTAAATATAATCATTAACCATGGACCTAACTCCCAATTTCTTTAGTTTCTATTTTAATTTCCTGTATTGAACTTTTCAGATCTCAAGATGAATGGTTGATGTATTATTTTGAATGCCATTTTTTAAGAATGTAAATGTCCAGAGATAAATTTTTGTTTTTTTGTTTTTTATGAATATGGATCAGACACGGGAATGTCATGAAAGGGGCTTAAAAACACTCATGAATTCCTTGAGCATCCGACTATGTATTTTTGTTATCCTGATAAAAATGTAGATTTTTTCCTTGGAAAAAAATAAAAAATAATTTTTTATATATATATAGGGGAAAACCCCTTAGTACTTCCCCTCGTTTAGATGATGGTACCTAGGGTAAACCCTAGAATATTCAAGGCACAAGGTCAATCAACAACATGGATCAAAGCTATTACAATAATGTACTTGTTAAGAGATCAACATGTCACTTGTAGGAATTGAACCTTGGTGGGGAGGATAACAATCATTCCTCCCAACCACTCGAGATAAACCTAATTGACAACACATGTCACTTTGTAGGAATTGAACCTTTGGTGGGAGGATAACAATCATTCCTCCTAACCACTCGAGCAAAACCTAATTGACAATTGGTTTTAAAATTAACATGGGATGAGCATTACAATTTCTTCAATACCAGGTTGTAAAATGCGCCTTGCTTTTCTTGGTGCAATAAATTCAATTAATGATTATTATCATTATTTATTTATATCAATTTGGATATACTACTTTAAAATTGATAAATAAACAATTGATTGCCTTTAACATTTTATTTATATAGTTGAAAAGATTAAATAATAATAAATTTTTTTTTTTGAAAAAAAAAAAAAAAAAAAAAAAAAAAAAAAAAAAAAAAAAAAATATTTTTAAATTAAAAACTTATTTTAGTTTATATTAATTTCTTCTGAATTTAGCTACAAAAGAAATATATTTTGATCTGTTACGTTAGAATTGTTGATCTCTTTATCATACTTTCAACTTATTTTTATTCTCTATTTCTTTGTTACACCACAATTCTCTTTAAATTTTGTTGTGATAATGCTTTTAATAGTATCAATAAATATGGTGAGTAAGCATGCCACTGGAGAAAGCCTTTGAAACCATAGAGAGTTGTGGCTTTCAGAGATGGAAGGAGTAGTAGGGGGGTCGATATCCCCCTCCCGATGAAAAAGCCATGGCCTTCTCAATATTGCAACCATCTTGTTTTGTGAAAAAACTAGAGGAAATACCAGAATTTAAGTTACCTCCAACATCATCAAGGTGCAAGGCCCGGGATTCAATAGACCGAGGGCTAGTTAGATAGTTTATAGGGATATATCCATCCCAAAAAATGGTAGTAGTGTGTATTTAGAAAACATGGAAACCCCACATCAAATGAAACCTAATAATTTCTTTTGTGCGTGGGGGTTTTATGATTTTCTTTTTGAGTTCAAGGAGGATATATATTTGATCTTTTGAAGTGGTCCATACTTTATGGGAGCAAGGGGAATGCATTTGAACAAATGGACACCTGATTTCAATATGGAAAATTATGTACCCTCAACAATTCCATTCTAGGTACAACTTCTGCACCTTCCCCTTCATTGTTGGAGTGGTGATGCCCTCTGAAGTATTGGTAGTACTTTGGGAAGATACATCGACAAGGTCGAGCCTAAAGAAAATCTATTCTCCTATGCCAGGATATGTGTTGAAGTCGACCTAGAAAAATGCATACTAGAATCCATACTCATTTCTCTAAACAATTGGAAACACATACAACAACTTGATTATGAGCAATTTCCCTTTAAGTGCAATATCTACCATGACTATGGGAATTTTTCTAAGCACTATAAAAAAGTGGAGAACCAACAATCCTTAGAGTCAAGTAATGAGGAGTAATGGAAGGTCATCACTAGAAAATTGGATTTGGCGGTCAATATGGGAACGAGGTATCAAGCATTGTCAGGAAATGGGCCGACATCAACCATGGGAAAATCTCAAGGTAGTCATGCAAAAGTGAATTCATCAAACTCTAACAGGATTCCTTCAACCTCAAGGAATGTGGTCTTCATTCTCAAGAATAACAACTTTCAATTTCTTGTCCAAGAGGACCAAGATCTGACATTTGAGTAGAAGTAAGAGAAAATGTAAGAATCAAGGAAGTAAGGCATATTTGGGGAGCCCTTTTAGTCCAAGCCCAAGAGTATCTAGTTGAAAGAGAAGAGGACCAATAGGTAAATCCCCAGGGGAAGGTGGGAACTAGTTTTGAAGTTGAATCTCAACAAAACGAAGAAACCAAACCCATGGTGGGCAATGAAGAAACAAAGAATTTCAAGGATGCAGAGGTAGTTTTCCTGGAAGAAAAAGCTAAGGAGCTAGAAACTGAAGTATCTCTAGAAGAGGATTTGGAATATAGATCCTCGAAAGAGAACCTATCAAGAAGGTCGGGCTGGAAGGAAACTCACACTTTGAGGGAGGAACATGCAAATATAGATATCATGATGGGATCACAACAAACCATTGTCAAAATAATGGGAGGACCCAAGCCCCCGAAATATATAATTAATATTGTGCCCCATAAAGGGGGATACACAAAAATCATGTCCAAATAATGATTTTAGTCTACTGGAACTATAGGGGTTTAGGTAGCGACCTGAAAGTTGAAATTGTTAGAGACCTTATCAAATTAGAGAATCCTACAATACTCATGATCAAAGAGACTAAAATGAAAGTAGTGGAAGCAATCCAACTAGGAAAGCAACATTAGAAGCAAAGTGACAGAGTAACAAACAATTCAATAGGGGCATTAGGGAATTTGTGCACTCTATGGAATACTTAAGAGACATTTCTAATATATTCCTTTCAAATTAAACATTGGATACTGACAAAATTAAAAAACGTTCAAAACAATAAGGTGATAATGGTTCTCAATATCTACATGTTGGTTAGTTGTATAGAAAAATAAAATTGTTGGAAGTCCATATTGCATCTTATGGATGTAGAGTTCTAAAAGGATTGTATAATATCCGAGGATTTCAATATCATTTTGCATAGTGTGGAAAAAAAGGGCGGAAGTTTTGGTAGAGACCCATATCAAAAGAAAATGGAAGAGTTAATCATGGATTGGGATATGTTGGATAATAAGCCCATAAAAGGGAAGTTCACTTTGTCCAACAAAAGATCCAAACCTGGTCATATTGTTGCACGGATAGATCATTTTCTGATCCACAACAAATTCTTAATCATTGGACATACTCTTAAATCCAAAATTCTTCCTTCTATGGTGTCAGATTTGTTGATGTGTTTTCACACATCAAATAGAGACCATTTTGTTTTTCTTCAAACTTGGAAAGTTCCAAATAATCTTCAAATATTAAACATGAAGACCCAACAAGTTTCCAAACAGCTTCAGCTCTCCAGTTCTTCATCATGAAAAACTAACAAAGATAGCTTCTTTTTGAAAAAAAAGAGAAGAAAACAAAAGAAGAGATACTAAAAGAGGGGAAATATGTATGCCAAGATCTCACTAAATAACCCTATTTCTCAGCTCTATTCAACACTTTACGAAATCTAAAATAGAGCTCATATGCCCAAGATATGCCATTTTTATCCCACATATTGTTGCCCCACCTGCAATCCCATGACTCTGGATTTGCACCTCTATCTTCCATGTTACCCAAATTGCACCCTTCTTGACTTAGTCATTTTATAGGGATTTACACTCTGTTTTTACTGAGTCCTATACTTAGTCATTTTTACTAATTTGTATCCCCTCACCTACATCATTTACCTCCGCATCCTCATAACTCCACAAACCCTTCATTTTAATTTTTTAATATTATTTCCTATCCTAAGTTTCTTCTCCTTTTTCTTGGACCTACCATATTGGGACACATGGCAATGACGTGGACCTATCACTAGGTGACACGTGGAAGTGAGGTGGACCTACCCCTGGGTCACACATGGACATGACATGTCAGGCATTCATAGGTTGACTGGGTAGTGATTGGGTAGTGACTAGGTGATGATTGGGCAATGATTAGATGACTGAAATATTACCGAGGCATAAATTTTTCAAAGGCATGAGAACTACACTAAGGATTCCATAAGTTCCTTTATTTAAAACATGAATGATAAGGGAGGTGCATTCATTATAAAAAGTCATTCTTCACCCCCCACAATGCATGTGGGATTAAGAAAGGAGAAATCAAATCAAGGGACAAGATTCACCCACAAACCAAATCGACGGTGGTTGAGTCTCCATCGTCCAGAGCTCATAACTCTTGATATGAACGTCCGTTTTAGGAAAGCTATACCTCATTGGAAAGATAATTTGACAAGGAAGACAATGGGATATGTTTCAATGGTTTAATTTGACCATACTATTTCTAGGAATTAAAATAACAATCAGCTCTCTTTTCATGGATTCAAGGGAAATCTATTTGGAACCTCAACTTCCCGAGGCTATAAGTTGAGATATAGACCTCCAAATTTCACTCACGATTGCTCATTGGAAAGACTAAATAATGAAGATTATTTCTAGAATGGTTTACATGGATGAGAATTCATTTATCATGCTCATAAAATTAAAATATAGTCGATGTTTTTCAAGCAATCAACTTCAAATTTTGGAAATAAAAGTTTATTAAATAACTTTTATAAAAGGTGAAGTGGGTCCCACTTGGAGGAACAAATTTCAATGACCTAATTTATTAATAAGTATTTAACAAAGCATTGATTAAAATTGTCTACTCTTTATTCCAAAAAGAGGAAGCAAGTGGGAAACTTCCAAAAGAACAGAAAACCCTAATTGCTAGGGCAAAGCATTTCAAAGAAGCATTAAGAGCATATTTAAAAGGAGGAGAACACCATCAAATAAGGGATAAGATCATTAGAATAATATTGTATAGGCTTCAATACACAACCAACTTTTTCATTTGCAAATACATGTCTCCATTTTCTTGCTTCTTCTTTTGTTACATGATTTCTCTCAAAGCTTTGTGTTTATATGTCTAAGACTGAGCATAAGACCGAGTTTGAGTGGTGTTATTTTATTCTTCTAGGCCTTTTTCTAAAATATCAATAAGAGTATTTATAGCCACATATATGACCGATAATGTAAACCAGTGTTGGCTAATAGATTCATGGAGGTTTAGTTCTTGCACTTGGCAAGATTTGTTTCTAAGTATTAGTCAATCAGTTTACTGAAATGCTTTGTAATATGACATATATTTTATGTATTGAACTCCCCAAAGAACTAATTTGGGGCACAACTTTAATCATTTATTAGAATTTTAGATTTATGAGTATAATATTTTCGGAATGTGCTCATTATTTTCTTTTAGTTTTAAATGCAATACTCATTTAAAGTTTTCTGAAGTGATCAACCCCATTTCACTCTCTTTCTTGTGAGAAAATATGGTTTCATATTCTTCTTGCATGTGTTTCAGAGGGATGTTATAATGAATTTGATTACACATTTATTTTGATATTGAAGCCTTTATTTATATTTTTATTGTTAAGAAGTTGCACAGTCCATTTCCAGGCAAATGTTGCACTCAAGGACAAATATGGTTATCAAGAACCATTTTATATAAAAACCAAAGCAATAAAGAATTTGGGGTTTGTTGTTTAAGATTATCTCATTTGATAGTCCAATCCAAGAACATCAACCACGT
>SNQJ01S0174270.1:0-12611 GCA_010110895.2 Picea sitchensis | reverse complement strand
CGGGGAATCGGGTACCAGTTTTTTATTGTGATTTTATTCAGAGCTCGGTAATCAATACAGAGTTTCCAGGTTCCATCTTTCTTCTATACCAGCATGATTGGGTTCCTGCAAGGTGATGAGATGGGATGGATGTGCCCCTTGTGGAGTAGACCTTGGATCTATCGCTTGATCTCCTCATTCTTTAACAAAGAGCGACAATAGACTGGCCCATTGGAAAGCGGTGCGTCGGGGGTCAGATTGATGGAGTGCTTGACCTGGCAGTGCAGAGGTACCCCTGTAGGTGAGGAGAAGATATTCAAGTATTCTTCCATGACCTTATCTACTTGCTTCTGTTGTGTGGAGAGGTTGGCCGCAGAGACCCTAGATGTGGTTGTAATCTTTCTCTTATTCTGAGAGAGAATCATGAAGAAGAAAAAATTCCCCATTTGAGAGATGACCTTCCTGCATTGCTTAGCAGAGATAAAGGAAATAGCACTAGGTTAGAATGCCTCAGGTATCTTGTACAATTTCCTGTTCAAAGTAATAATAACACTACGAGGCCTAGACTCATATACAACATAACGTTTCCATAAATAAGTTTGGCCCAAAAGAACATCACAAACTTAGAGAGGAGCAACATCACATAATACCTCATCTTGCAAGGGCTTGATGTCGTACGACAGTCGAAAATATTGGCTGATGCGGAGATCGCTTCCTTGGCGGATCCATCCAATGGTGTAGGGTTGTGGGTGCGGCGTTGTTGGCAGGGTGAGCCGCTTGATGACCTCTGCTGAGATGAGGTTCTTATAGCTACCACTATCAATGATGAAGTGCAGTGGGGTGCCTTTTACCCACATCTGTGAATGGAAGAGGCACTCTCCTTCTTCTGGGTCATCTGGTTCACCAGGCTGGAGTTTGGTGGTAGAAACAGTGGCACTGGGTTATGCGTCAATGATTTGTCTTCCCCTTTCTTGTTCTGGCTCAGAGTCAGAATCCGCATCTGATTCAAAGGCTTTCACTTTGGCCACCAACGACTGCTTTGAGAGCCAGTCAATAGTGTTATGCCAAGGGCTCTTATGGAAGTCGCACCACTTCCCGATATCTTTCTTTGTCTTTCTGGTGTCCTTATTTTCTTGCGGCTTGGACTGGTTGTCCTGATATGATCCATCTTTTATCTGTCCTTTTTTCTGTGGGTTGGGGCCGCCCTTTCTCGTCTTTTTTTGTGAGGGGTTCCCAGGCCCAAATTTCCGCGTCTTTTGTTTTTGCTTCTGCTCGATTTTGACGGCATATCAGTAGTTCGCGCCCAAGGATGAGATTTCCAGAAATTCCATTTTGGTTTGGATGTATCTATGCAGAGCACCACGATAATTTAGCACGAGATGTCTCTTTGAATCTTTAATACCCAGCTTGGTGCGCAAGGTATGGAATATATTTGTGAAATCGGGCACTGCTTGGTCTCTTTCTTGCCGCAGTGTGGTCCATTTGGTATACAGGTCATCATAACTTCCGACAAGGTAGTATTCTTCCTTAATAACATCCCTTAAGGATTCCCTAGTGGCCATGACTTAAAATAATGAGGTTTCCTCCATTTCCTTTTTCTCACAGAAAGTTTCCCACCAATCTTTGACATGGGGAACAACTTTGAGGAGCGCAAAAGTAATCTTTTCTCTATTCGAAAATTTATGGACAGAAAAATACCCTTCTAGTAGATTGAACCACTTGTCTACAACATCTGCGTCTATATGACATTCAAATATAGGAATATCGAAGTTTATTTGTACCTTGAAGGGGGCGGTGCCTCCATTCGAAGAAGATGTGTCGCCTATTGGTAGCCGCCGAAGGATTTGTGTGAAACTATCCATCATCTCGTTCCTCTGTTGGGTGAGGGATTCCTCAATCAAAAGTTTGAAAGGATCTCCTATCCTGTCATCTTCATTTTCTCCTACCATGAGAGGTCTCTTGGGCGTGTGAGATATTTTTTCCTCAAGAGAAACAAGCTCAAGACCTAACTCTTTGTACTCCGACCTCGTCGGGGACATGCATTAAGACGACAAGGAGAAGACTGTTATGATACCATTGATCTAGATTTTATGAGAAGAATGAAATGAATACAAATTATTAACAGGTGCTTAACACAAAATAACATAGATACAGTAAAACCGGTTTTCTATTCAATAACGAAATAAGATGAAACTATAAAATGCAGCGGAAACAAGCTTGCTAGAATGGTGGTGGCTTATCGCTAAGAAGAGATGTGACGGTTGTGGGCATTTGCAAGAAGAAGATTAAAATGAGGCTCTGAAGGAATTTTTACAATAAACAAGAATGAAAAAAACCCTAGACATCCAAAAACCTAACCCTAGGAGATGAAGCGTCAAAAGTCATGTGGGCCCCGTTTGGGTAAGTTAGTACATCAACTTCCTGGGGTCGTAACTTTTGCATACGATCTCTGTTTTAGGTGTGTGATAGCCCGTTGGAAAGGTATCATCGAGGAGATTCATTTTGGGGGATAATTCATGAATTTTTCAATCATTGAGGAGATTTATCCCGAAAAACCTTCATTTAGGCCCTCAAAATGGCCCCAGAAGTTAAAACTGTTAAAAATAGTAAATTGCCAAAATTGTTAGAAAATTGTTTTGAGCTAGTTGGAAAAGATGGGTGGCCACTGATATCCATATGGATCAATTTCAAATTATTCCAGGAGATTAATTTTACCAAGTTCATCGATCAAGGAAAACTGCAAGAACAAGCCACATACTACATTTGTGTCACAGTGCCATAGAAATTATCAAGCGGATTTGCGGGCTAGATGGATTAAAAAATTGATTATATTGTTTCTTGTCCTCCAAACAACAGTCGAAGTTCCACGATATACAAATTGAAATATGAATCACACAACCAAGAACCAACTAAACTTCAAATAGGCTACAAGAAAGTTCCCAAAAGGTTCCATAGAGAAGGACACATCCACCTTTGCACCAAAGAATTTGATATAGAAAGAAAAGACGTCGTCGCATTCATTTTCTCTTGCATATGGTATATGTTCCCAGTAGAAAATAACTGGGGCCATGGGATATATGGGGTTTGCTGCCATGCTTCCCATTTTTTGGATCGAACAATGTTATGCGCGTGCAATCCCAACTAGCCAAGTCCGACAAACATTCATCTGGATGTTGAAGAAATATTACAGAGACACATGAGGTATTTTTGTTTCCTCACAAAGTTTCATATATGTTTTTTTCCCTTCTTCAGTCGATATGCAAAATTGCATTGTCCTCATTTAAGGTGAATTTGTTGTGTATCCGAAGGTTTCACAACATGTAGACATTGCTTTCCTTTTTCTGTAGATATGTTTCATACGACAACTCTGCCAACTTAGGAAGCACATTTTCTAATAGAGGCTTCCTAACCGTACAATGCACGGTTTTGTTGTCCATGGTTCGGACGAAAACATTGACGCAATTTCCATATATATATGGACATTTTTCACTGCATCGCAGACAATCAATCGTATCTTCACTTATCAAAGTGGAGGCAGAAGCATGAGAGTTTCATTTTGCACATATAGGTTCAAAGGGGGTCGAGTACACATTGGCTGCAACTAAAACACCTTCAACCTGGCAACGCGAGCATAGGAATTAATACATTGAACAATATAATACACAACTGCACCCCCTCCTCACCTTAAAAAAATAAAAATAAAATAAAACAGGCCGCAAAAAATTGTTCAAGGCTATTTCTATAAGAAAAGTGAGGATGATTTTATGGATGTATATGCACAAAAGTTGTAGAGATAGCTATTTTCTTCAGATCCTCTACTGTATCTTCTCGCAACTTTGTTACAAACGTTGCCTGGCTTGCTCAAAAGATCCTTTCTCTAACATCCCTTTTCTTTGTTATATTTTTGAAGATCATAAGTGGAATATGACCTTTATGCAATTGTTGCTCCATTGACGAAAACAAATTTGAATATATATCGAACAATTGCAGCTGCAACATGGAACAATGAAATATTTGAGTAACTTACCCGAGATACATGCACATGCGAAAATAAAGGACAAAACTGAATATGAAAACCGGTACCATTGCCTTGTCATTGTCTGATTCTCCATCCTTTATATGGAGAATGTGTTGCAAGACAAGTTTTCTCGCCAGTGCGACAACTGTGCTAATCATTCTGATTGGGTAAATGTCAGTGCTCTATGCAAGCTGGTCGATAGTCGAGTCCGGGACGAAACAATATTCTGAACAAACAACATAAATTTTTTCCACAATACTTGTTTCGTTGAGTGAAATAATTCGATCACAATCACCACGATCATATACTGTTTTGGGAAATATATTAAAATGTGTAATGGATATCCCATTACCCGACAATATCTTTTCTTCATGTTTCTCGACAAGTTGTGGATGAATATTTAGTGTCACTGTCATCGTGGCCTCCTTGTCTGTCATGTTAGCACGCATAATGGATCTACTTTTGTTTTCCTTGTCCAAGTAAGTGCTATAGATGACCATTATGTCCCCGATGAACACTTGTCCAGTTCGACGGATGTTCAAGCCCTTTATTGATAGTACTTTATATGTTACAACTCTAGACCTGGTGACATTTTTTTAACAGGAAAACTAAAGTGAATGGTACTGTTCTTTTATTTTTTATTCTTCTTTCACTGGCATAAATCTACAAGTACATGCATAGCTTCAATGAACTATGGAGGCAGAGTTTTGCAACCACACCTCTTAGTCTGCGGAACATGTGGAACATTCGATGTCTCGCTTGTACTTGTTGACACTTCTTGTGAACTGCAAACCATGTTTTTCATATGACATCAACATATTCACCATGCCATAGATGAATATATAGCCAAGGATATTTGTTTGGTAAACATAATAAGAGCAAAGCGTATGCATCTTTACCTTTGGCCTTGTTGGTCTGCTAATGTTTAGGATGACTCACTGCTCATGCCCATGTCACTAGTCCAACTTCTTCTGATTCAACCAAGTGCAGATGAACATCGGGACTAAACAAGAATATGCATTATATATTGTCCATCAGAAGGACTAAATAACTATAAAATTGTATGCATCTGATTTTTTTAACTGGAAAAATGTTTAATAGTAAACATGGCGTGACGGTTGGGCACCATGTCCAATCTGTATATCACAGACCCCCGGAAGCCAGGGAAGAAATCTTGAACCTGTAAGCCCGGCACCCGCAATCGACAAAGTGGGTAAATATGGAATAAGGTAGAAGCACGACCATAAGTGTGAAACCGTTATTACGCCAACCGATGCACCAAGGAATTTTTGGAAAGAACACTAAGCAGATGAATTAGAAAACAAAAGGGATAATAGAAAATGGAAAAAATATAAATATGGAGGGAAAAAACGCCCATTGTTGTGAATCCATCATTTTCAATTCTAATATTATATGCCCCCACTCGGTTTGTATATTTAATTTACTAGCATAGTTGGTATACCTTTTAGAAGATTGTACCACAGAACCCTCTGTTGCTACACAGAACAATTCATCTTCCTGTCCAAGAAACCTGTTTTTTCCAAGGAAACAACACCGAATATGCAATGGACATGATATGAATACAAACATCTAAAAGAAAGAGAAACAACTCTATTTACTTGCCAAAGAGTCCATTTCCCTCTCCAGCCATTCTGTTTGTTTAAATGCAGAAATGAAACGAAAACACAATGGACATGAAGTAGGTTAGTATGCAGGAAGGCATGTATTGAAGATAACTTATAATGAAGACAGACATGTTGATGCAGGAGCATCACTTCATGTCAACAATGTGCCAGTCGACCAACACATTCAACGCGCATTCAAGGAAGGAGAGGCGCAACCCTCTCATTTTCAAATTTCAAATTTGTAATTAAATGATAGTAAGGCTAGTAGAGCCAAGCCATGCTTTTTTGTAGGTTGTAGTTAGTGTCACCTTTAATGGTTGACAGGCTGAGATCTAGATCCAATCCAGACTAGACAACCATTGAATGAAATTCAATGTAAATTAATGAGAGTAGGTAGCTTGGATGGAAGAGCTTGAGGAGCCCCTCTTTTAAAAAAAATATATATATATATATTTTTGGTATCTAGAGAGAGTTAGTTCGACATGAGTGAAGTAGAAGAAAGAACATAGGTAGATTAGAGAGGAAAAGAGAGGAGCTGAGACTCGGTTGCAGTCCGAGATTTTGTAACCTTTGTACAAGCATTCTGAATTTAATACAAACAAAGCAGTCTTTCCTGCATAAGAATCTCTATGTGTTTATGTGTTTGTGAATGTCTTTGATTCTTTTATGTGTGTATGTTGTAGATGTATGTTAGATTCCATCTGCAGGGATGGATAAATTTTCTCATCTATTCAGGAGTTTCCTTGATTTTCCAGTCTGGGTTTTTTGTGGCTTCATGCAATGGGTTGCATGATAGAGTACTGAGGACTCTGTAAGCCAGTGAAAAGAGTGCACATCTGAGTTCTGTGGAATTCATGAAAAGAAGTGCTAGGAGGGCGCACCAGAAGAAGTCATAGAATGGGGAGGAGAATCCTCAAGGTTGTTGAATACCTTGGAGGTGAGACTATGTAGAGAAGGTACAGAGAGAAAGACATAAATACTGAAGGTTATGTAGAGCTCTGCTAGGAGGGCATTGAACGAGTGCATAGAGTGCACCAGGGAACTCTCTTTTGAGTTCTGAAAGAACAGAAGTGTCGAGAAGGAAGACACTCACAGATTTATTGAACATAATGTCGGCTCAGCAAGGTGTGCTTGAGCATGAGTTTTCTAGGAGGGCATAAATTTCCCCTTTGAATGGAGAGACAAGGGTCGAGTCCCTTAGAGGTTTGAGCCAACAAATCTCAAAAGGAATAGTTCTCTTGCACACAAATTTCAAACAAAAAGAAGTGGTAGATTGAAACCCTCAAGGTTCCAAGGAAAAGGAAGCTTAGGAGGGACAATGTTCTCAGAATGTAGATGAGACCCAAAGTCTATGAGATCGAGGAAGAATCGAGGGTCGAACCCTTCGACACTTAGAAAATATTCTAAGGCAAGGAAGAAACACAACTCAGGAGGAAGGAGCACAGTTGTCGTTGGATCGAAACTGGGGGAAAGGATCTGGACCATTTAATTCCACGTCCAGACACACAAGGGAATGCACATAGGGAAGATTAGTTTTGAACCATCAGATCAGAGCACAGAGGACCGATAGTCGCCAGATCCAGAAGAAGGCGCACGAGGTTTAACCTTATGTATGTAAAGAACAGAGACTCATCAAAGTTCCTATTAGAACGGAATCGTCCATCATCTCATAGGATGCATGGCAGAGGTCCACATAAGTTGGAGGTTTGAAAGGGGAAGAGCCAACATCATCATGGCCGTGCATTAGAGAGGACATGTGGTGAGAGGTTGGTGTTTCGCTGACTTGCGACACAAAGGAAGTCAACGGAGGAAGCAATGAGGACTCACGATATGCGAAGTGTATCCACTTTGACAAAGCACCCCTACCTCGGCCGGTTTTGCACGACCTCCTGGTCAAGGATTGTTCATACACTTCCCTTTGAGCCGAAATTAGCTTTAGTTGCCTGCTAGAACCCTTGAACAAATCCGCAGGTCCCTTTTGTTAGAGACTTTTGTACAAACTTGCACTAAGCCTTGAATCCTTTCTCCACCGACCACGACACTATGACCATGGTTCACACCAACAAACGGTGTTATCGTGAATCAAGGCTTCAACGTATGAGTTTCCCTTGAATCTCCACTCCCGATAGTCGATCTTTGACGAGGGCTAAGCACTGGGTTAACTCCCCTCATATCATTTTCCACGTGACCCCTCCCCGTGTCCACAGGCCTTACTCCAAAAGGCACTCTGGAATTCGCGACTTTGCAAATCTGTGTTGAGTCCCCTCTCGACTCCTTCCAAGTTTGAAACTTCGAAATGGGGCTTGGCCGGTCCCTGCGGCTATGTCCACAGGGCTAAACCTCGGCGTCGGAACTTCACGTATCGCGAGTCCTCGTTGCTTCATCCGTTGACTTCCTCTATGTCACGAGGTTAGCCAATGCCAAACTCTCGCCACGTGTCTCGGCTTTTTTAGTTCCCTGCTAGAACCCTTGAACAAATCCACAGGTCCTTTTGTTAGAGACTGCCTGTGCAAACTTGCACTAGGCGCGATCCTTTTCTCCACACGACCACGACACTATGACCATGGTTCACACCAACAAACGGTGTTATCGTGAATCAAGGCTTCAACGTATGAGTTTCCCTTGAATCTCCACTCCCGATAGTCGATCTTTGACGAGGGCTAAGCACTGGGTTAACTCCCCTCATATCATTTTCCACGTGACCCCTCCCCGTGTCCACAGGCCTTACTCCAAAAGGCACTCTGGAATTCGCGACTTTGCAAATCCTGTGTTGAGTCCCCCTCGACTCCTTCAAGTTTTGAAACTCGAAATAGGGCTTGACGGTCCTCTGGCTATGTCCTAGGGCTAAACCTCCTGAGCGCGTCGGAACTTCACGTATCGCGAGTCCTCGTTGCTTCATCCGTTGACTTCCTCTATGTCACGAGTTAGCGAAATGCCAAACTCTCGCCACGTGTCCTCTCTGATGGACGACCATGATGATGTCAGTTCTTCCCCTTTCAAACCTCTGACTTGTGTGGACCTCTTCCACGTGTCCTATGAGATGATGGACGATTTCGATCTAATTAGTACTTTGACGAGTCCGGTCTCCTCTGCATACACAAGTTTAAACCTCATGCGCCTTCTTCCAGATATGACGGCTATCAATCCTCCATGCTCAGATCTGACGGTTCAAACCTAATATTCCCTGTGCTCATTCGCCTGTGTGTCTGGAGGTGGAATTAAATGGTCCAGATCCTTTCCCCCAGTGTCGATCCAACGACAGTTGTGCTCCTTCCTCCTGAGTTGTGCTCCTTCCTTGCCTTAGAAGATTTTCTAAGTGTCGAAGGGTTCAACCCTCAATTCTTCATCAAGCTCAAAGACTTTGGGTCTCGTCTACATTATGAGAATGTTGTCCCTCCTGAGCTTTCTTGGCCTTGGAACCTTGAAGGGTTTCAATCTACCGCTTCTTTTTGTTTGAAATTTGTGCGCAAAAGGAATATTCCTTCTAATATTTGTTGGCTCAAACCTCTAAGGAACTCATCCCTTGTCTCTCCCTTCAAAGGGGAAATTGATGCACTCCTGGCAACCTCCTGCTTAAGCACACCTTATTGAGCCGACATAGTGTTCAGTAACACTGTGAGTGTCTTCCTTCTCGACACTTCTCTTCTTTCAGAACTCGAAAGAGAGTTCCCTGGTGCACTCTATGCACTCGCTCAATTCCCTCCTAGCAGAGCTCTACAAGACCTTCAGTAGTTTTGTCTTTATCTATGTACCTTCTCTGCACAGTCTCACCTCCAAGGTATTCAACAACCTTGAGGCTTCTCCTCCCTAGTCTATGACTTCTTCTGGTGCGTTCTCTTGGCACGTCTTTGCCTGAATTTCGTAGAACTCAGATGTGCACTCTTTGAACTGGCTTACAGAGTCCTCAGTACTCTATCATGCAACCCCTTGCATGAAGCCACTAAGAAACCAGACTGGAAAATCAAGGAAACTCCTGAATAGATGAGAAAATCTATCCATCCCTGCAGATGGAATCTAACATACATCTGCAACATACACACATAAAAGCATAAAATACATTCACAAACACATAAACATATAAAGATTCTTATGCAAGAAAGATAGCTCTGTTTGTATTAAATTCATAATGCCTGTACAAAGGTTACAAAAGCTCGAAATGCAACAGAGTCTCGACTCCTCTCTTTTCCTCTCTAATCTACCTATCTTCTTGCTTCCACACTCATGTCGAACTAACTATCTCTAGATACCAAAAATATATATTTTTTTACAAAAGAGGGGCTCCTCGATCTCTTCCCTCCAAGCTACCTACTCTCATTAATTTACATTGAATTTCATTCAATGGTTGTCTAGTCTGGATCAGATCTAGATCTCATCCTGTCAACCATTAAAGGTGACACTAACTACAACCTACACAAAAACATGGCTTGGCTCTACCAGCCTTACAATCATTTAATTATAAATTTGAAATTTGAAAATGAGAGGGTTGTGCCTCTCCTTCCTTGAATGCGTGTTGAATGTGATGGTTGACTAGCACATTGTTGATGTGAAGTGATGCTCCTACATCACATGTAAAATAAAGAGAAACAGGTTTATTTTCCCACAAAAGAGCCCATCATCATCTCCATCCACTCTGTTTGTTTAAATTTAGCAATGCAGCGAAAACACAACGGACATGAAGTAGGTTAGTATGCAGGAAGGCATGTAATGAACATAAGTTACCATGTAGGAAGGCACGCAACATGTACATATAATAAACTAAGTGAACACATATATAGACAATAAATAAAATACAAAACAACGTAATATGAAATAATAGTACAAGCATCCACCTTTCTATATCCTCTTCAACTGATGCAATCAAGACTCTGTTGTTTTCTCCAGCTAGTCTATTTGTTTGAATGTGGGAATGCACAAAATACAACGAACATGAATGGAAGTTTATATGCATCAGAGAACAATAAATATGTACATAAACTAAAAGAGACTCAACAAACAGTCTAGAAGATAGGTATAAACATGAACCTTTGCGCTTCTCCATCCATAGTTGTAAACGTGTAATTTTTTTTGCCCTGCCCAAAATATATTACAAGCCACAAAATATTACGAAATTGTCTGGTCGTAGCTAAACAATTTTTGGTTTTCTGTGGAAAATTATCCATATATGCTTCCACCGATGGAAATACATGTTCTTTATCCTCTACATAGACTTTTGTGCCCATGATACAAGTTTTTGGTTTTCCGTGGCAAACTACCCAGACATGCTTCCAGACATTGAAATATAATTTTGCAGAATCTTTGTTGTACATATCATAGCTCAAGACAATACAAATTGTATCGTGTGCACACTAGTCTGTGTAGAGGAGAAATAACATGTAATGTCATATGGGCACATCTGACCCTACATGGTTTATAAATGTACCCTGCATATGCTTTATTCTAACAAAAAAACAACGGATATTGCAATTTCACATGTAATCCTCCAACAATTTTTCATGCAACTATTTTCTTTCATGCTAGCACTGAAGCACCATCAAAATCTCACAGCAGAACAGATATCGACCTCGGTAGACAGGGAAAATAACACAACTGCATGTTGATTCCTAGGTGTAGGGGTCGAACACCGTAAAGTGCCCCAAAAAATAATAATAATCCAAAAAAAAAAAACTCCAACCACTGGCACTGAACCCCAACCCTACAAGGCCGAATCAAACAAAAGAAAACAACAAGAAGCACCAAACCAGCGAGAAAGAATGAATAGGCCGAACTTCACCCCCCAGGGATCCAAAGCGTAAACCCAAGCCAAAAAAACAGAACCAACAACCCACGAACCAATGAACCATCAAGAACCACTGAGCCAGTAAACAACATATGTATCTCCAACGATTACAAAATTGCAGCCGAAGAAAAGAAGGAACCAGAAACATACGACGACCATGCCACTACAAATAAGGAAACATTCTTACTTGCAAACTGCAAACACTGAACAATAAACAAGGAATAGAAAATGAAACTATGGCATGGAAACTTACGCCGAAACAACAAAATGCAGAAGTACAGGTCGAATCGAGAACTAAACAACAACCAGCAACCAACGAACCAACGAAGAAGAAGCACTCATCGAACCAGTAAACAATGTATGTAGCTTCAACGATGATGAAATTGCATTGGAAAGGTAGAAGAAGGATGAAACATACAATGGTTATTCAATTGGCGGTGGACAACAACAGTGTGCAAATTCACTGTAACATTGTATGAAAAATTTTGAGGAAAAATGTACTCTGAAAAGTGTATTTAGATAAACATTTAAGGCTGTCAGGTTGTCTAAGGACCTCGTGGTATGCAAACATTTAAGTTGTCAGGCATGTTGGAGGACCTCGCTTTATGTAAACATTTAAGCTGTCAGGCCTATTGAGGCATCTCGAAATAAGTGTCAATACATTTCAATACAAATACATGTGGCAAGGACGTTATAAACTTTGGAATTCTCAATCACTATAAATCTTGGATATCAAAACATTTCAATATGATTAGTACAAATAAAAACTTACGAATATATTAAGCTAGCAGAAAATGCTAACACAAACATTCGAACTAATGCTAACATTAATCCACCTTCAAGCAATACATAGGAAAAATATATTATTCAAAAAGACTATATACGAGAAAAAGTTTGGATATGTTGCCATATAAAACACTGGGAATAGCGAAGCATGCAACAAGACTTCCAATCTCTTATCCAATCAGATCAGTACATATATGCTACTTTTTATTATATAAAATATATGTTTTTAATTCTCTAGCTCCAAGAATAAGTATTATGCAAATATTTCTAGTCAAAAGACAAACTAATATGTAGTCAATGAATTATCAATCTATAGTCCCTATATGCCTACAAACTAATAATTATTTATTAAATTAGTATTTAATACGTTTAAAAATTGTATAGAATTATTTATATTACATAAATTTTTATTATTCTTAATTGAATA
>SNQJ01S0174268.1:0-20251 GCA_010110895.2 Picea sitchensis | reverse complement strand
GGGAAGTAGTTTGATTTCTAATGTATCATAGACAATGACTTCCCATTGTGGTTAACATGGGGAGTGGTCTAGGGCAGCCCCTCTTCTTGAGGGTTACTCAAGAAGACTAGCCCGCCTCGCCGAACAACAATTTCTCATTGTGGTTAACATGAGGAATGGTCCGTTTTTGGAGGTTGATGCAGGACAGTCTTTTCCTCTTGTGGTTAATAGAAGAAATGGTCTGGATAGTCATTCCTTAGGGTTTATACATTCTCTCCAGGGTGTACTTTGATTAGTGTAGGAGGAATGGCCCAGGGTGGGGAATGGTCCAGGCTTAACAATCAGGGACAGACATTCCTTAGGGTTTATACATTCTTTCCAGGGTGCACTTTGATTAGTGTAGGAGGAATGGCCCAGGGTGGGGAATGGTCTAGACTCAACATTCTTTAGGGTTATACATTCTCTCCAAGGTGCACTTTGATTAGTGTAGGAAGAATGGCCCAGGGTGGGGAATGGTCTAGGTTTAGAAGACAATACATTTATTCTTCCTTGTTTGAGAAGAATAGTCCAGATATCTCATTTTTCTACTCCGAGGGTAGATATTCTTTCATATATGACAGACGTGAGTGAAATATTGGCCCAGATGATTCAGTTTATATCATAACATTGTTTATGTGTAGGTTGCTATCAGATGTTTGTTATGAAGATAATAGATATAGAATACTATGGTGGATATGTTCCACTGTTCGTGAGGCATATATTCTTCCAGAGCTCACAGATGTGAGTGAAAGATTGGCCCAAATAATTCAGTACATATCATAACATTGTTTCTATGCAGGTTTCTATCAGATGTTTGTTATGAAGATTGTATGACAATAGATGAAGACTACTGTGGTGGATATGTTCCACTGTTCGTGACTATACATTACTAATCAAGTACTTGTGTGTTACTTGGTGTGGTAGTGAACCACTAGATTGTAGTTATGTACTACTATGAATAGACATGTTTGTGTTCTATTTTTGTAATCACCATCCAGATGAATGATGAACATAGATTTTCCAGATGGAAATTGGTTCAGAGCATTTACTCCTCTAGATTATAAGAGTGGCTCTTGTATCACTCTATGGTGTGAGTGAATTATCCAACATCATGTCTAATTACTCATATGAAGTATGGTTTCGAGAGATGATGTAGCTGATGGTGATGGTGATGCTCATGATCTAGTCATGAGATAGTCTAGACAACTATTTTGATGCTACCAGATAAATGGTATGTTTTTGTGCTCTAGACCATTACCTGTAATACCTCCCTAGATAGGAGGGAGTGTTAATATTATGGTATCTGTGGGAGGTATTTACCTCCATGTGTGAAACTGACGAGAATAGAAGACTCCAGAAAGCAAGAGAAAACCCTAATGAGTTGGCTAATAACCCTAGAAGTCTTGTCGGTTCAAGAAGATAATTAATATTAGGTTATTAGCCTCCAAGAGAAGAAGTCGACTAGAAATAATAATAATATAATGAACATACACATATCCAGAAGGAGAAGTCAGCCCTAGCAAATCTAGCAGAACCAGTATAAATACAGGGCGCCAATTCTCATTTTGACACATCTCAGAATTGCAGACAGCGACTGGTGCACACTGCAGTTCCCAGTTTGGTGTGCACATGTGGAGGAGAGCTGTAGGTGCAGCTGCTGCAGCTAGCAGTTTCAGTGTTGGCTTGGAATATCTCTTAGCTAGGGTTTGGACTATCTGATCATCTATTGTTGGTGTTCTATCCTTGGAGGAAGATGCACTACACCTTGTTTGTCTATCTAGCCTAGGGTTTGATTCTGGAGTAATTCTCAATCAAGGTTAAGGTGCTCGGAGGGTGGCTTCAGCCTATGGTTGGGTGACGAGGGTATTGTCAATGGTAAAATGAGCACACATTCTTCTATATTCTAACAGTAAGCAGCCTAGAAATCAATAGTAACCTTTTGTTTCTTCAGTTTTGGTCTTTCCTTCATGTCCTTAGATTCTCGTGATTCTAGAAGAAGAAGAGGCTTGTCACCTGAAATCAATCCTATTGCTGAAATAGGAAGAATAAACATAGTGTTATCTATCCAACAAAGTGAACTAACGAGGAATTTATCTAATTCATCCAACTCATCTTTATTTTCCTCATCTATCCACAAGAAGGCATCTAGTGGTGGTTTTGGTGGCACTGGAAGTGATCCATCTTCCCAATCTTCATCATCATCGGTGATTGGTAGCTTGTGTATCCACCATATCCTTATCGAATATACTATGAACCCCATCGAAGTCATCAAAAAGTATGGAATTTTTCAGTTCGAGGAAGATGCCACAACCACACCATGGCATGTGTCCTCTCCTCTTAACCTAGCACCTACTACTCGTCCACTTCCAAATTTTAAAGAGCATCTGCTTAATTTTTTGGGGAATAACACTGTCAGTACCAATGAACACCTAGTGGAATTTTCTAATTCTTGTCACAATATAGGGGCCAACGACAATGATACTTGCATGCACCTATTCATCAATTCCTTGGAAGGAAAGGCTACAACCGACTTCTTTGACCTTCCTCCTAAGATTTTGTCTACTTGGGAGGAATTAATCTACTGGTTCAAATCAACTTATGGGAAATCTAAAATCCCAACTGAGAATTTAAGAGAATACAATAATGTTACCTACAAGGAAGGTGAGACCATCATGCCTTTCAACTTGCGTTTCACCAAGTTGTACAATCAAATCCCCGAACTTATCTGCCCTCAGAATAACCAATATGCTTTCATGCATTACTAAAATGCATTGCCTCCTTATCCACTACCGTCATAGGTTTGAGGAAAATCCATTGATAATCTTGGTTCTTCTGCGCCAATTTCTACCGGTGTGAAGAAACGATTTGAATAAGCCGGTCTACCAGGAGAATGGGTTAGACACACATGTTCGTTCTCTTACGGCTAGTACAAGATATGAACAATGGTATGATAACATTTGAGCGGAATGGTATTGTATCCCCTCTCACTTACAGAGCTTCATCCTATTCTGCACCCCCTTTAGGAAATCCGATTGAAAACAATTTCCAGCCCAAGGCTATCCTTTCGGAGGTTGGTGTAACTTTTTCGAGGAGCACCATGAATAAACCATGTGTGAAGTAAAGAAGAGTGTCGGAGATAATATCTTTGGTAAAAGACCCGATGTTAGGAACCAAATATCAATAATAGCATAGAAAAACCTTGTAATAAGTACTCAACGCCTTGAAAAATTCAGATAACAGAAGCCTCTTGAGGGGCAACCTCCTTATGCCCACATAAATGTACAATTCCAAGATGATTCCAAATGAAAATGTCTCCTTGGTATATAGGAGACTAGGAGGTATAATTACAACTAATGGAATAAAGCCAGCATAAATAGAAACAACATTACTAATGTAATACTGATTAAGAGGGGTAATGAGCCATTATTAGTGCTTAACATGCCCCTCCTTGGAGACAAGTGTTGTCCACTGATGCTTGAGTAATTACGGATGTACATAAAGTCATCTTCCCAAATTAGATCTTTTAATTGGTAGTTTCCTCATTTAATGAGATACTGCAGAATGGATCTATTCCTCAGGTTAGTGAACTCTTGTGTCAGTTATGGCTTTGGGCTCCAATATGAGTTTTCCTTCTTCATCAAGTTAAAATAAGTTTTGAATTGGGATCTTGTCGCCTATAACCTTTTTAAGCATGAAACATGGGCCAGGTGTATAAGTGAATATCGGAACAACTCAATTGTATGCCATAGTACCAATCTTTTGCAACACCTTATAAGGGGCCATAGTACTTTGGTGATAATTTATTATCCTTTTTGGCTTGTTTGAGGGACATTTGTTTGTATGGTTGTAGCCTTAAAAACACCCAATCCACTACTTCAAAGGAAACTTCTTTGGTCACGATGTTGATCTTCTTGTTGTTTCATGCGATTATATTGCCATGGTCAGGATTGTCCTTTAAGATTTGGAGAACTTGTTGTTGATGCCTGATGTGATCTTCCAGCGATTGAACCTTAGATTTTTCTTTTATAGAAGGCGTGATGGAAGGAGGGTGAGGTATCCATAAAGTGTCATAAATGGTGTCATTTTTGTTCTTCGATTATGAAGGAAGTGTATACCACCGATACATAGGAGTAGCTCCATTGAACCATTGTGTTTTTTATCAAGAGACAAAATGAAGGTATTCAGGACATTTGTTCGTCATGGTTTGTCCAGCCCAGTTGAGGATGATAGGATGAGCTATGAGCCAATTGAAGTGCCAAACAAGAAAATAATTATGTCCAAAATGTCCCTACTTGAGATGGGATCTGCACATCCTTGTGTCTTTTGAGTTCCATGTAGCTTTGTTTGTCTCCATGAATGGAGTGGCAAGCTGTACTAGCTTTGAAGGGATGAGAGTGCACAAAAGTGTGTGTGCCAATCCGATCTATCAGCAATCACCATGATGACACTCTTTCCTTGAGACTTGGTAAATATATGATGAAATCCGGAAACCTCCTCCCAATGTTGACATGGGATGGCTGAATGGTTGTAAAAGACACGGGGTCTTAATTGTTTCCACCTTATTTTGTTGGGAAAACAAAAAGTGCACGCCACAAACCTTTGAAAATTAGTTTAAGGCCATCCCTAAAAAAATCCTTCTTGATTCTATGGTAGGTTTCAAAAATCACGAGTGCCCTACTACTGAAGAGGTGTGCAATTAAAATAATACCTTTGTTTGGGATTAGGAGTTCTTACATAAATATAAAGCGATCTTTTGTACCATGGTGAATCATTTTTCCATGTAAAATGTATCTAATGCACTGGAATGCTACAATGAGCGAGTCCACACTTTTACGTCATTCTTCCATTTCATCCCTTGCCTCTATTATCCAATCGAGGTTGGATGATCGAGATAACAGAGAAGCCTCAACATATTCATTCTTTCTTGAGTGCATCTGCCACAATATTTTTGCTTCCCTTTTTATAGGCGATTTCAAAATGATAGCCCAATATCTTGGATTTACCCATTTTGTTGTTCTTACGAAGATAGTCTTTGTTCCAAAGTATTTAAGACTATCACTTGATCTGTTTGACCTTGAAGTGCCTACCATTAGGTAAGGACTCCATTTCTTCAATGCATGTAGTATTTCCTCATTTCCTTCTCATGTCGGGTTTTGTGTAGTCCTTCCTTGAGTGGTCAACTTTCAAAAGCGGGGCCTTCCTTCTTGCATTAGAGACAACACCAATTCCATTTCAGAGCATCACATTCCACAATAAAGGTTTTTGTAGAGTATAATTTGGTCAGAACAAGAGCTTTGCACATCACCCCTTAAGTTGTTCAAAAGCTTTAGTTGCCTCTGGAGTCCATGAGAAATGCATCCTTCTTAGTTGGTGTGGTTAAAGATGGCACTATTCATCCATGGTCTTAGAACAAACTTTGGTAGTAACACAATCAAGCAAAAATCCAAAGATTCTTCAATGTTTTGGGAATGTTTCCAGTCCATCATGGCCTTAATCTTGTTGGGGTCTACCTTAACACCTTCATGAGATACAATATGATCCAAATACTCTACATCCTTCCTCCAAAGAAACATTTGGATGGTTTGGCATATAGTTATTTGATCCTTTAGTAGTTGTAGCACCTTGTCAACATGTAGCACATGATCCTCCAAGACTTGCTATAGATTAATATATCATCCAAAATGCTAACACAAATTTTTGAAGGAAGGGCTTGAAATGGAATTCATCAACCTTGGAATGTGGAGGTGCATTTGTAAACCAAAGGCATGACCAAAAATTCATAATGGCCTTCATGAGTTGAATGATGTTTTGGGATATCTTCTTCCTTCATTCTAATCGATGATGCGAGCGAAGATCCAATTTTGTGAAATAGATTTCTCCGTGGTTAATCTAACAATTTATCAATGGCGGAATAGAGAGCTTATCTTTAATAGTGATCTTGTTGAGCTCTCTATAATCACGACACATACGCCATGAGCTATATTTCAACGTTACCATTACCAGTGCGGTAGAACTTTGGCTGGGTCTAATAATGCCAGCTCTAACATTTCTTCAAACATACACTCAATTTAACTCTTCTAGGCATAAGAGTATCTGTATGGCAGACATGTTAGGAGGAACACTCGAGGAGTGGGTGAATTTCATGATCATGATTTCGAGTGTGTGGAAGACCTTTGGGAATATCTTCAAATGCTTTGGAATGTATGTGTGGCCCTTGGAGATCTTTAGGAATAGATGGATTAGATGTTTGAACATCTAGTGAGCATGGATGATGCAATAGCATATGCGCTTGCAATAATTTTGTCATGCCATTAAAATGTTATCCTTCTAGGGTTTCCCTGTGATGCCTCTAACTCAATTTCTTTTCCTTCGATGAAAATTTCATGAAAAGTTCTTGAAAATTAAAAGCCAACTTGTTCCTATTGATTGTAACCGTTAGTTCCTAGTATAACATTAGCACCACTTATGGGTATAGAAATCATTGGAATATCCATTACTTATTCCCCATAGTAAGATTGATCTTATTTCATTTTCTGAGCAATTGATAGTTCCTCCATACGCAATCATTAAAACTTCATTTGGATATACAAAACAATTAGGAAGCTTTGGCTAATTTATAGTGAATGAAATTATAGTCTTGTCGAGAATCAATTAGGACTATTACATTTTCTTTTGATGTATCCTTTGATATTGAGGGTTTGAGGAGTGCTAATTATTGCCAATGCATTACACAATATCATCGTGAAGTCAACAAATGTACGGTGGAAACCCCAAGACCTTGAGCTCGATACCATATGTTAGGAACCCAACATCAATATAGCACAGAAAACCTGGAATAGAATTACTCCAGCGAAAAGAGATAAATTAGAGTTAATAAGCCTCTTCAAGGGAAACCTCCTTATGCTTACATAAATGTACAATTCAAGATGATTCCAAATGAAAATGTCTCCTTGGTATATATAGGAGACTAGGAGGTATAATTACAATAATGGAATAAAGTGACATAAATAAGTAAACATTACTAATGTATTATGCCCCAATTAAGGGGGTAATGAGCCAATATTAGGGCTTAACACGAGAATCTATCACTTTCCTAGACTTTGGAGGCTAGAGAGGAGGATGTTATGGTAATCAATACTAGGAACAAAGTCTATGTGCCCAAAGGAAAATTTGATCCTCCTGGTTCTTCAGCCGGAGTTCAACCTCAACCCTTTGCTATGCCCTGGGTTCCTAAGGTTCTAGAATCAGGGAGTTACTCCCTCTCATCCCTCTTCTAAATACAATATCTTGAATCAATTGTCCAACATCCAAAGCTGATGCAACCCTCCTAGACATGGTTGTAGTCCATGAACAACAAAGTAAATGCGAAACAATTCATGGAAGGAAAGTATTATGTTGTAGCCAATCTTTTCAAGGGAGGTGTGAGAGAGAGTTATTCTATAAATAGAAGTAGGTGTACATAAATTTGATGCCTATAAAAGCCCCCTTTTTTTTTGTAAAGATTATGGATAAAATCTTCCATTGTTTCATCATTGATGGTGGTTTAGGCCCATTGTCATGTCGGTATTGTATGTAAGAGCTAGGCTTGTCTTGTACTAACGAAAATGCTAGAAGCATGCTCTACTATAATATTCTACAACAAACAACCTTAGAGTGAGTTAAAGATGTAACCTTGGTTTTATCATCATCCACGAGATAGGGACAACCCTCGACATTCAGAGTGATTGATATGCACATGAAATTAAGTATCTTGGGGATGGGTGCTTGAAGCCCCTAACATGTGGATACCTCTCGGCCAGGGACACGACATCGTTCCTTGGGAGATGGTAGGAATATCATAAGTCCTTAGAGGGAAGAATTCTGGAACATAGAGAATGTTCCATAATCTAGCATAAACTATATCAAAGAATACCTAGGGGTGTATTCCATCTTTCTTGAAGGATAATATTCCTTTGGAAAAAAATTGATTTAGATGATGATTTATGGAATATACACTTTGATGGTTCATGCTATAGTGAAGGAAATGGGGTTCGCATTACCTTGGTTTCTCCTGCAGAAAATTCATAATCGGTCTTACATGCTAGAGTTTTCTTGTTTGAACAATGTCGCTGAATTCGAAGATTTATATTAGGCATTGAGAACGCCCTTAACTTGGTTGTGGTCACCTTCGGTTATTAATTTTGAGTTTGTTGTGAACCTGATATGTAAGAATTTCTCTCCTAGCAACGAGATGATGGAAGAATACTCCCAAAATGTTTGGGCACTTATATTGAACCTTCTATCTTTCAACATCACTCATGTGAAGGAGTTGAATTCCATGGCTGATCGGTTAGCTGTCTTTGCAGCATTTCCTAATCCACAACTTCTGCCCCACAGGATTGATTGTGATTTTCAATCTCTAGATCGTTCATATATTCCTGACCATGTAGGATCTTGGAAGGCTCTCCCTGATGATGAGATCATTTTTTCTATCATCCAAGATGAACCTCTTAATCCCAAAGAAATTATATCCTTGAAAAATAATAGAATTCTTGATGGCTTGACTTCTCTTGAGAGTTCATTTTCATGGAGTATTAGAGGAGATAAAGAAAACAAAGGAAGAGATTCTGACTGAGGTGGTTAAAACCATCTACATGAAAATTAGGACACTTGGATCTTCAAAGAACGTTAAAATAAATGTCGAGGGAGTTACGATAAAGAAGAGATGATGTCTGTCGAGTTACTTGGTGGATTTCAAAATGTTTTTTTCTTGGTTTTAATACTTTGATCTTCCTGGTTTGGATCCATGTCATATTCAACATACTATGAAATCATCTAAGCAAAAGCTAGGACTGGTTAACTCTTGAAAAGAACCCTTTTGAATGGATTTGAGAGATTTCTTAAGGATTGGAATATTTTTTGATCCATCCTGAATGGGACTCAATTGGGTACCTGCTTCGAAGACCACTTATAATATTAGAACCTGCATAGGTATTCTAACTTTTAGGAAAGAAATTATGAGGAACCCTTTGCCTCCTCTCAATATGGAAATGTTTCAACGACAGATTGTAGAGTTATACTTGAAGCCCTTGACAGTTTCTTTGTTTATAGTAAAATCAAGGTAGAAAGGGAAAATATTCACAAAAACACTTTTATTACTAATTGTGATATTATGTCTTACAAATGCCTACCTTCTGGTTCACTTGATGCAAGTGTCACCTTTAAAAGGCCTATACACGCAGCTTTCAATGAGTTGGTCATTCTCCATGCTTATCTTGATGATTTAATTGTATCGTCAAAGGGTTGATAATTACACCATAATTTCAAGTGTTGGGTCATTTCCATATTACTTTTGTCTTGGACATTAACTCATAAATTTTAAAAGAATTACAGAGAAAATGGTTTTCCCACAACACTAGCAGTCCTAAGCAGAAGTATTGTGAAGGACTAGCGTTAAAGGGGTTCTAATGTTGATGGGATTTTTGTATACTAGTAGCCTAGTTTTGCTTTCAACTTTTGAGCTTCTTTTCTCTACTTCCTAGTACTTTGATTTCATCTTTCTAAGTTAAGTTTTTCTGCTTAACTTCAATTCTCTTTTATGGCTGTTGTTTTAGTTTTCATTTACTTCTGTCATGTTTGGTTCTTCTTATCTTTTAATCAATTTGGTCAAATAAGATGTTGGATCAATTTTCCACAGTAACACTTCTACAAAGCATTATTAGTCGATAACAATCAAGCTTACAGTGTCATGATGTCTCCCTCACAGAGGCCCTTGAAATTTACATATTTTTTTTGTTGTCTTACAAGGAATTGGTTATTTCCTGCTTCTTATTGCCATTTCTTCACCCATTGACATCTTGAGAGCAATTCTATAAGTTTTCCTCTAAAAGTTAGAGATCATATTCCAGTCAAATAATTATACATACAATGGTAAAACCCCTCATACTTAACACTTTTCATGAGTTGTTCCCAAATTCTTGGTCATATTTCCATTAAATCCAAAGCTCACTTTCCCATGTTGCATATCTTTAAGTTATGTGCTACTTGACCTATTGTTTTTGGTCCATGAAACCATGAGTCTTAGTTCTAAATCTGTTAAAAAATTCCTTGTGGAGTGTAGCCAATTTGTTGTGATTGAGAAAATGTCAACATAGTTTCACTACAAAGTGTTGCTAAAATACAATATTATAAGAAACTAAATAATACTAGTAGGTGGGACCCCCTTGCTATTGAATATCAGATCTGCTCATTTTTATGTTGTGATGATGTGTGACACGGTTTACATGGTTGATGAGTTATTGTTGTTGTTTGTATGAGTTTAGATTTTGAAATGTTGATTCTTCATGTTACTACAACCTATGTGTTAAGGTCCTAGCCATGGGGTAGATCATCTATTCAGGATGTAATAAAGGTCCATGTAAGGCCTTTCACCAAAATAGAATAAGGCGGATGTAAAGAAGACCTAATAGAAGCTTTCACTTCTAGAGGATCTTCCTCTAGATGTTTCTCTTAATGAACATATTTAGTATAAATAAAGGGTCGAGAGGTGTGAAAACCCTAGCTTGAAGATTATTTATTGTAATGGGCGTTGCTTTCGATTGGAGGTTCCCCTCGAAGAGACTGTGGTGTTAACTCACGGAATCGAAGTGCTATTTCCTATTGCTATTCTTATATCATTTACGTGTTATTATGGAGATTATGCTTTGGATATTTTCGCGTTATTACGCCATTTCTAGCATTTTATTTATGTTGCATTTTTTTATATATCGGTATCTTGCAAGTGGTATCGAGGCACTTTCCATGGTAGAATTGTGGGTATTTTTTTCCGGGTAGAGACGTGTTATGGCGTCTTTAAGCCACAAAAGATATGTTATTCGTGCATAAAATACGGTTGAGGGATTCATGCAGCGAGGAAATACAAAAAAGGTGGTTCTTAAAGCATATTTTGGCCACCCTTAGCAACCACGGTGGTACCTTCGAGGTGGTGGCGCATCCAGTTAACTGATGTATAGATCGACCCTGAATTTCATAAGATCCCTCTTTAGATAAAACCTATCGGTCATTTGGAGTACGCTATAGTGTCAGAGAACAACACTTTCGGAAGATACCTCTAGTACACGGGTGAGTCGAGGGTGAATGCGACTGAGGTGGGATCTATCCTCCTGGATTAGTGCCACGAGATATTGGAATGAGTACCTCTTGTTGGACCCGCGTAATAAATCGAGCTATATACGAGGGCAAACCCTTGTGCGCACTTGAATGCCAGCAGCAGGAACATAAACATAAGCTTATAAACATAAACAAATTAGTGGCCGGATCTATTGCCCGGCGCTTGTCGTGATTGGGGTTTCAAGTAAATATACATTTCTTTGGTTAGAATTTGGGGATTTAAACAAAAAAAAAAAAAAAAAAAAAATTTTCACCATTATTTGGGACCTATTCCATTAGATTCACCTCTTCTCCTTATCACGATCATCCATATCATTTTTCAGAAATTTCGGTGACCGCTCCCTTTCCGGTTCACCCATCATCATGGCCCATACGCGTAGCCAAGAACTAGAGTCTGGCTTCAACACCTTGCAATCACGGTTTCCTCGAGACCCAACAGAAGTGCAACAACTTCGGTGCTACTATTGCCTCCCATGATGCATCCATCAATACCACCATAAATGCATTTGTAAATGAATCTGTGCAGTCCGCAATGGAGAAAGTCAAACAAGAATTGACCACCCGGCTTGAATCTGTCTTTGCATCACTCGCACCAAACTCAAGATCCCTACAAATGACCATTTCTGTGCATATACAAAGGCGAGGTGAGCTTCTTCCCATTCCTTTCAGCCCCATCACTCAGCGGGACGCATCATGTACGGGTGGATGTAACCAAATTGATGGCTTGGACCCTACTTGGTTGGGTCACCCAAATGGAACATTATTTCTCTCTACAACATTCTGGATGACTTAGCCAGAAACTCAGATATAGTGTTCTCCATCTAGATCAAGAGCGTTGGCAATGGTGGCAATGGAAAACTTCTCGTCAAGGGTATAATTCTTGGACCCAATTTGTGGTGAGCTTTATGAATGCTTTGACAGCTGTCATTTGGGCCATTGACACAATTGAAGCAATCGAGCCGCGATTATAATACTTCGCCATTTTGCATTTGATACAGCTTTTTTGAGGCAAGAGGGCACTTGGTGATGCTTTCAACTGGAGTGTTTTGCTCCGGTGGCCTCAAGGAGGAGATTGAGACCCACATGTCCTCATGGCTCGACCTATATCAACAGGTGGAGGCTACTAAAAAGCTAAATAAGCACAACAAATTGTTTCCTCTCAAACCGTAAGCCTTCTTTATCCCTCGCCCTAAACCAGTCAAACCCAATACTCCCTCTGCCCCATTAAAGATCCAAAATTTGACCAAGGATGAAATTGTTGAACACCAACTCAAAGTCCTCTGTTATAGTGTAATTATTAAATGTTCCAGCCATAAATGTAAGGAACAAAATCTTTTTTATGGCCATCTCGAGGATATTCGGAAGGGATGTTGATCTCCCCTTGTGTCTGAGTCATCTAAAAACCTTGACATAAACCCTCCCTCAGACCCTCAGAGAAGTGGAACCAATCATTTCCCTCAATGCTCTCAATGGCTTCCTGCGCCCCAAACCCTCAAATTGTCCCGATTTACATCAAAACTGCCTTGAGGTCATCATTTCGGTTGATAGTGGAAGTACCCATATTTTTATTCATCGTTGCATTGCCCGAGAAACCCATTGCTACATCCATCTTTGTCAGCAATTTCCAAATCATGATTGCCAATGGTGGGTTCTACTTCGGGAGGGTATTAGGGAGGGGTTATGTCAGTGAAAATGTGTGTCTCCAAAGCGGTGACTACCACCTACAATCCCATGTGTTTCTATTGACAGGCCGTTTGTGACATTGTGTTGGGTGTAGACTGGTTAAGGAATTTGGGTCCCATCTCATGGATTTTCAGAACTTAACCGTAGTACGCAATTCAACCAAGGTGGCCACCAACATAAATTCAAAGGCATCACTGCTAGCTCACCTGAGATCATCAGTTCTCGCCATGGAAAAGCTAAAAGGTCATTGGTGTCGTTGCCCAACTCCGTACCATCTGAATACGGAGACACCCCGATTGAGACCTCCAAACCATCAGCATAAACATCAAATGGTATTTTTCCCACTCCCCAGGGACTCCCTCCTTCCCATGGTGTTCATAGTCCTCCATTCCTGTCCCGGAAACCTTCCTGATATCGTCCATATACATACCCTTGCACAAAAAAATGGGGAATTGAAGAAAAAATGGTGTAGGAACTCCCCTTATTCTTGCGTCATCGGGTCCTCGTAGTATGAGCCCTTAATCCTCTTCGATCGTCGTAGTGCTTGAAGAAAGAAGGTTCTTGGAGAGGAGGAAATGTGTCCTTGACTGGTGCTCTCAACAATACGACCATCGAGACATTTCCCATTCACGTCATTGATGACCTCTTGGATAGATTGGGTAAATTAATTCTTCACCAAACTTAATCTTGGCTCGGTACATCACGGTCACGGTATGAAATAGTCAAACATTCCCAATATTGCCTTTCGAACTCACAAGGGTCCCTATGAGTTTTTAGTCATGCCCTTTTGGTTTGTGTAACACCCTCCACCTTCCGAGCCTCATGAACCATATCTTCCACCCTTTTTCTCAGATCATTTTGTCTTAGTTTTCTTTGATAATATCCTCATCTATAGAAAAACTAGAAGGCCAGGTCTCTTACTCATGTGGATAAAGTTCTCCGTCTACTTTCTCAGCACCATCTTTTTCTGAAGCAGTCCAAATGTGATTTGGTGCCTCAAAGTAGAATACTTGGGTCATCTAATTGGGAAAGGATGGCGTCGGGGTGGACCCAAAGATTGAGCTTTGTATGCAAGATTGGGCTTGCCCCAAGACTCTCAAAATCTTACATGGATTTTTTGGCCTCCTGAATTATTGCTCATAGGATTAGATTTAAGAACTATGGAAGGTAACACCTCCTCACGACTCTCCTCAAAGAACTCTTTCACTTGGAACTCCAGTGACTTCTCAAACTTTTCAAACCTTGAAGATGACCATGTGCACCACTCAGGTTACGGCCCTTCCCAACTTCACAAAGACTAGCTGTGTTGGAATATGACTTTTCAAGGGGAAAGAGAGAGCGTGTTCTCATTATGTAAGAGGGTTGACCTTTGGTCTTCACTAGCAAGAAATTGTCTTAAAGGAATCTGGGAAAACCCATTTATGAAAAATGTTGGGTGATTCGCATCTTGGATTGAGTTGTGGTGTCCCTTATCTCTTGGGGAAAGCGCTTCAAATTAAGACCGACCATCAAAGCCTCAAGTACTACGGAACAACCACATTTCCTCGGGAACAACAAAATGGGTGACTAAGCTCTTTGGATATGATTGTAGGATCATTTACAAGAAGGAGAAAAGAAAATGTGATGGCCGGTCTGCTCTTTCCTGAAAGTATGAAGGCGAAGGATCCCTTTCTTCTCTTTCCTTCATTGTACGGAATTGGCTCCAATTGCACTAGGAATGGCTAAAGATCCCATAGTTTGATACTGATCCAGAAACTACAGAATAAGGCTCAGGATCCCCCAGGGTACTGCTGGCTCTAGTTTGAGCTTCGATACAAAGGCCTCCTATATTTAAGTAAACAATCCAAGCTCAAATCCTCGATGCTTTTACCACGGGCTTCGCATGGTACACCCATTGGAGGGCATAGGGTTCACCAAAACATATGACCGAGTCAAGCGTTCTTTCACGGGATGGTGAAACGGGACATCTGTAAGTTTGTCGGTGAATGTGAGGTGTGTCAGCGCAACAAGGGAAAGCAGTCAAATCTCGGGCACCTCCAACCACTTCGGCTCACATATTTGGAAGGATATCTCCATGGAATTTGTGAGGCTTGCAAATCGGGGAATAAATGGGTCATAATGGTGGTGGTCCTTTTTCCAAGTATGCTCATTTTTCACTCTTCACCACCCATTTTTTGCATCCACGGTGGCTCAAATTTTCATGGACTAGGTCTTGAAGATTCATGGCATGCACCACTCTGTGTTCGATAGAGACCAGCTTTCCTATGATTTTTGGCAGAAGCTGTTTAAGCTACAAGGCACACAATTGCATCTCGACTCAACTTATCATCGGATGGATGGTCAAACTGCAGTTGTAAACAAGTGTTTGGAAACATATGCGAGGTGCTTTGCCTATAAAAACAACGATGGGCTCAATGGATTTACCCTAAGTAGAATGGTGGTTACAAACTACATACCATACAACCACTCGCATGACTCCTTTTAAAGCGGTGCGCATATGGAAAGAAGCCACCTTCAGTTCTCTCATGCCGGGTACCTTGAAGGTCAATTGGTTGACTGACACTTGTGAGTCACGAGAGGATGTCCAGCCATTGCCTTAAAGAGAACTTGGTCATGGCATAGAATAGAATGAAGCAACAAGTGGGTGGTCGCTCTAAATGTCAGTTTGCAGAAGGATCGGTGTTTCTACAGTTGCAACCATATAAGCAAACTTCCCTCAAGACCAAGAATTGTGAAGCTAGCACCCAAATTTTATGGCCCTTACAGTTCTCAAGCATGTGGGACAAAGTCCGCATATCAGTTAGCTCTGCCAGTCAGTCAAAGCTACATCACGTTTTTCATGTTTCGTAGCAGAAGAACAGTTGGAACCGGTGCCAAATTCAAACCTTCATGGATTGTTGAAGAAGGGGTCCAATTTGGCTGGCAGGCGGTTTTGGACGGTATTAGGCATCACCTGCGTCGAGGGAGAACCATCAAGAGTGCTAGATACGGTGGAAAGATATGACTCAGTGATTTTTGCTTGAGAGACGGCTACCATTACGCGGCTGGTTCCACATCTCAAACCTTGAGGACAAAGTTGATTTTAAAGGCGAACATGTTAAGGTCTAACATACATGGGTAGATCAATGTATTCAGATGTAATAAGGTCAATATTAATGAGGCCTTTCAATGAAATAGAATAAAACGGATGTAAGACCCTGTAGAAGCTTCAGCTTCTGAAGAATCTTCACTCTAGATGTTTCTCTTAATAGAAATGTTAGTATAAATATAAGGTCGGTATGAAAACCTAGCGAATATTATTATTGTAATGGAAATTTCGTTAAGGTTTTCCCCCCTCGAAGAATACGTGAACATTAGCACTACGAATCAAAGTGCTATTTCTATTGTTATTCTTATATCATTTATGTGTTATTGTGAAGTTTATGCTGGATATATTTCATTATTAGTCCGTACTGGCATTTTATTTTACGTTACGCATATTTTATATATCTCATAATACACTATGCTATTCATTAATTTATATATCTCATATCTTGCACTATGCTATTCATTAATGTCATTTGTTCTTATCACACCTACACAACAAACACGTTAGTGAAATTACATGAAAGACAGTTTTCAAGAAAGGAAAAAATACTATTAGTGCAAAGAAAAGGAATCCAATGCTGCATTTTTTCCTATACTACATGCGAACAATGGGAAAAAAATAAGAAACAATTGCAAAAGGGAAGAATTTGATGTTATCCTATTCACTATACTACATGCATGAAAGACTTAATAATTATCCTAGCCAACAAGTAAATGGTTGTGCAATGATTAATTGGATTATGTGTTTGATATATATATGGTGTATTTGGATAGATTGAATGTTGGTGGCACATTTGATCAAGTAATGGACATTGATGGCTATGCGATTTTGTTTGAGTTATATGATGTGGAATGGGATATGGTGATCGTGCTAATGGCTTTTAATGTGTTGATGGTTTCGATATATGTTTGATTAATCGTGTTAATGGAGAATTTGTTGGCATGTACTGTTGAGTTAATGAGATATGGGTGGAGGCAATGTGCATTTACTGCACGTCACCTTTACTCTTCCCATTGGCCACCATCCTGGTCGGGCTATTGATCGATCTTGTTGTTGTGGTTATGCTCTGAAATTTTAGCAAGGAGGAACCACGCGACCAACTCTCGTTTTAAGGAATTCGATTACAGGTATGTATTTTTTTGGACATTCGGAATTTTTCTCTAGTTATGAAATGATTACTGGCTCAAGTGTGTGCGTTTGTATTTTCCTAAGTGTTGCAACTATGTGAAATTTGGTTTATGGAAATGAAGAGTGAATGGTTCTTCCTGTAACATTTTTGAGTTTGTCGAGGTTATTGGTCTTCCTAGGTGATAGTTATTTGTTATCACTGTTGTTTGGTTGGAGGGTTTTTGTTTAGTCTTGGGTGAATAGCTATATTCACACACTGTCACTAATCCAGTCTCTGGATTTTATGGGTTTAATGGTCCGAGGTTTTTACGTCAGTATGTTTTTTTCACTTCGGCATTGGTTGATTGCACCACCAGGGGTCACAAAATGAGGTTCATGTTCTTTCTCGGCCTTGTATTCACCTCTGTGTTGTGATTTTTGACCAAAGAGCATGAGGGTTATACCCTACATGTGTTAAATAACCTTTGCCAGGCCGGACTAGAGCCCTACTTTTCAGTTATGGACCTATCATGGATTTGTGCTCGACCACGAATGAGTCATGGTTCATCCTGTATACACCATGGACTTGGAGTTTTTTCCATTACAAAGAGTGGCCCTTCTCTTCCTGTGTTGACTACGGAGCAACTTTGGCCATCCACTCTGGAAATTGTTTAAGAAGATCAGCCTAGCCTGTCATTTATGACTCAGTTTTTGATTGGATCATTGTATAATTGTCAACAATTTTGAGAACAGGCTCGCCTATTTGGTTGTATGACAGTCGTGTTGGTCAGTATCTAGTCATTGGCTCGGTTATAATAATGGTAAACCCTACATTAACAATTGCACATTCAAAACACACAGTTACTCACCTTATGTTGATAGCTCAGTATTGTTAATGGAAAGGTCCTTTGCCCCTATTTGATTGGATGCATGGGTATGTGTCATTGCTACAACTTGTTAGGTTGTTGATTTTTTAAGACAGTGACGGGTTGTTTGGTAGATACACAATCATTGGTATTTGCATTGATGATTATTTGAATGTTTAGCTAGCATTGGTGAAAATTCTTGACATTGCTCATGTCGCATTGTGTGTTTGCGAAATGGATAATGGTCGTGGTAATTGTGGGTTTTCTCTTGGGGCCGAACGATTATTGAACCAGACAACTTTGGGAACTGTATCCTTATGATTGTTTGATTGTTTAAGCCTAAAATTGCACAACATAGTTGATCACAGTTGGGATAATTCGAAGTAATATTATGTTGGGTTGATGACCCAACAACGAATTGAGATATCGCCGTGACTGTGTGTTTGGTTTGGTAAAATGGAAATATTGCATCGCGTTTTTTTTGGGTGGCTTTGCACTATGCATAGTATTGATAGCTTGGGTTTCATAGAGTTTTAATCATGTTTATCGATCATTTGTATGAAGGGAATGTTGTCGAGGCTCTGTCATATCAGTTTGATGGCCCAACTCTTTAAGCCATACTTAATTATTTTTTTTTTTGCAGTGGAAGTATTACATTACCTGGGCAAGTTACCCTGTGTATAGCTTGTGCCTAAATAGTGCCTGTTGGTTTTATTGAATATCAATACGAGTTGCAGTTTGATCTTGGTTCTTTGGTTTCTTCCTATATATATGTTAACGAATATCCTTGCATTTTGATGGGCTCTATTGCAGTACTAGGGACTTCATTATTATTTTGAAAACATGACTTTTGAGTATAGTTGTAGATTGAAGAAACACATGGTTAGTGGTTGTTTTCAATGGTTAATAGAGTGGGATGACAACTATTTGGAAATTTTTATAAGATGCAAATAAGGGAACATAATCCTTTTACATACTGTATAGGACGCCTATTGTTTTGTGATGGCACTGTGTTGGAAATTTGATTATGAACAATGAACTTGTTAAATACACATAAATTATTATTTAATCAACTGATTGATGGTTGATGCATCCCCTTTCACATAATGTTTTATGGATCACTTAATTAATTCCATGAACAATAATAATATTTCTTCCCTTCCATTATTTCACTTTCTGCTAATTACAAACCTCTTCACCTCCCATATTCCTTTTTCACTCCCTATTCTGAGATTGATTATAGTCAAGAGAATTTTTGTGTTAAAATGGATGAAAGTGGCAGTGTCTTGTGTGGATTGTAGTGAGGTTTTATTGGTTTGCTTTACACTTGATTATTGTTGTCATTGAGAAGTGACCATTCTTCTCCCCTTTCATTATATCATATTTTCTCTCAATAGAAACCCATCACATATCCCAAAACCCTGTTTCACCCCCCTGCTCGTTGATTAACAGTAAACAATTTGTATGGATTGGATTGCATGAGTCTGATACATTTTAAGCCAAATGTATTTCATATTTTAAGAGTTGTCATGTATGGTTATTTAAAATACTATTTTCTAATTGATCACGCATGCAGGATGAGATTTTTCAGTTGAGGAAGCCATTGTTGAGGAAACAGGGGTAGAGGTAACTGGAACTGAGGCCTAAGAATTCCCAGGTTCTCCATACATTTTGACGTTGATTCATAAGATCTTGGCCAATTGTTTCATGCCAGATTATTTAATTGGATTGGGAAGGGAATAGTCCAACATAGGCCTGAAAAGCCTCCTTTCCAAGCCCTGCAAGCCCATGGTATCCCTGTACCTCCTCATGTCTCCTTACAGTCTGAGGTCCCTGAAAATGATGGATGGCAGAAGATTGTCCAACCAACAGTCTCCCAACATCGTGGCTAGCCCAACCTATCTTTTCCTACTCCTCCGCCTATTAACCCCATTATCCAAGATGCCCCTGACCACTCACCAGTACAATCCTCCCATGCTAGCAAGAGATTGAAAACTCAGGCCCACCATGCATTTGATAAAGGAAAATCCACTGCTTCCCCTTCCTCACCCTCTAATGGCTCTGACAAATCCGTGTCTTCCCGGATGCATTTGAGGGATGATTGTTCCCATGTGATTAGTGAGATTAGGCCTAAAGGCTCTGCACAGCCAAATGAAAATCAAAGGGTGACAACAACAATCAAGGAAGGGTTGCATCACAGACTGGAAAATATGGTTTTTGAGTTTTATTTTTATCCATTGTTGATAATAGTTGACTTTAGGATTTTTTGGACTACATGCTTTATTTTGGATATATGAGCAATATTTTTGAAAATAATTTCAAATTTCATGAGCTAAAATTG
>SNQJ01S0174264.1:8990-20251 GCA_010110895.2 Picea sitchensis | reverse complement strand
GCCATGTTACATGTATAAGTGCCCCACAAATTATGTTATAATTATCATAATTATGACACTAAGTATGAAATTATGTCAAGACATTAGATAACATTAAAACACATTCTAGCATTCCTCCATAATGTTGACTAGAGGAATGAGCTCTTGAACGGAGGAAGAAGTTTTATTACATAATAATAATAGGCTAATAATGTGAAATATTTGAGATCTCACAGGTATATTGATTCCTTGCTATGTGTACAAATGCCTCAAAATGATGTTATCACTGTCATCATAGTGATAGACTATACAATGTTAAATGTGGCCACTAGACAATCATTACATCATGTGATCTTAATTGTATAGAGAAAAAAATGAAAGGTAGGAATATGAATGGAAACACACATAAACACAAAAAAATTTGCAAGGAGCATATTAATATAGTGAGAATGAAATTATATTAATAAATGAAATAAGAAAAGATAGTGAATTGCAAAGAAATACAAACTAGTTATAATGGATGTAGATTACCTCTAAAGAGAGAGGTGTTGGTTACACTCATTCACAAGAAGACATCACAAGAGGCAAAAATGGTATTTTAACATAAATTACTAAACTCTAAAGATCCAAAACCCTAACCCTAGAGTACGAAGCACCAAAAGGATTGTAAGCCCTGAGGTGGCTAGTTGATATGTCAACTTCGGGGGGGATTTTACATAAAATCTCCATTTGGATTGCACAATATATCATTGGAAAGATATTACTGAGAAGTAGATTTTTTTTCAAGCCTAGGAATGCCATAGTGACCTCAAGTCCCCAAATGGCCAAAAAACATTGTTTAAGGCCTCAAAATGGCCCTGGAATTTTAGGACCTAAAACATTGTAGCTAAAAAATTTGACAAGATGGAGAACCATGTTGAGTCAATGGAAGAGGTGGGCTGCCACTGGTGTCCACCTATATCGGTCCTCCCCCCTTAGGAATCAATTTTCTCTATTGCATCGAGTTCCCTCATTAGATGGGGAAACTTTTGTTGAATGTCACTCTTGGTGAGCCGCTTGCCTTGGTGAAGAAGCCATTCGACTTTAAAAACCCGATCGAGTTGTATGTTTCATTGGTGGTTTCCCTTTTTCTTGGTGTCCATGATCCAACCCATTGTATCCTTCTCAATGTATTTGAGATTGCGTTATGTAGGGGCCAAATGCTTAGCCACCTGTGAGGCATCCAATAGGTGTGGAAAATATGGCGAAGTAGCTTCACATTAAATACTAGGTGCAAACCAAGGAAAGGGGGAATAATCAACTCAAAAAAATTCTCATCCATAGCATTCATGATAGTGTAAGGCCCAATTATAGTGGTTTGATATTCCTTTGGGGGCATGTGAAGTGTTTTTTATACAAATGCAACCATATCTTATCACCAACCTGAAACTTGTGTGGAACTTGATGCTAGTCATGTCATTGGTTTTACTTGGCATTGTCTTTTTTCAATATATGATGAGCCTATTGTTGGATGTGCTAGATATGTTAAACAAATTTGGTTTCTCTATCTTCCTTAGTTTGATCATGGAAGGATTCTTTCTATGAATATGCAATGGGAAGAGCTACAATAATTGGGGGAAATGGTTGGAACCCTAACCACACCTGAAAAAGGATGTGGACAATAGAGTTGTGGAGGGATTTGTTGTAGATATTTTGAACCTATGGAACACTCTCATTCCATGTACATGGATTCTTGGACTTGTACATGTGTAGGATATGCAAAATCATATTATTGACCACTTACGTTTGTCCATTTGTTTGGGGGTGGAAGGAAGTTGATTTAGTCAGCTTGGTTTCCATCAAATACCATAGGCTTGACCATAAGGTACTAAGTAACCTACTATCCCGATCTAAAATAATGGTATGTGGTAGCCCAAAATAAACACAAAGTCTCTCAAAGAGGAGCTTAAAAGTGGCTAAAGCTATGATATTGTTCTTACACAAAGCCAAAATGGCCATCTTAGAGAATTGATCAACAACCACAAAGAGACAATCATTACCATGCTTGGTGAAGGGAAAATATAACATGTAATCGATGGAGACTGACTCCCAAGGCTTGTCTGGGGTAGGTATAGGAGTGTATATCCAATAATTCTTAATGGTAGGTTTAGAAATGGCATAAGCAATGCATGATCTTATATACCTATTGACATCTTGTCATAGTTTGGCTAGTAGAAATACTTCTAAAGTATTTCTACTATCTTATCCACAATGAAGTGCCCTACCAACTCACTAGAATGTGATTCCCAAATTATCTTTGCAGGCTCACTTGCAAGAACACAAATATGGCCCAGATAAAACAAAATTTCATCATGGAGGTGAAAGTATGGAACCGGTTTACTTGCACCTAGAGTATGATATGTAGCAATGAATTTAGGGTCATTGTCATATAATTGGGACCACCCAAAGGTATTGTGTCCACATAAGTTAATAACTATGGTTAGTACCACAAATAGGGGTAAACTAAGGCATAATACAACATTTTTTGTGCTTCCCTTCTTGTACTTAATGTTAAAGTGGAATTATTGCAAGTACACAGACTACTTCTAATGGAAGTCATTTTATAACTTTCCTTATATCTGCATGAATTAGAGAAGCTTGTGATCACTGTGGATGATAATTTCCTTTCCTAGAATATAATTCTTCCATTGTTGGCATGCTTGCACAATGGAGTACATCTCCTTATCATAGGTGGGATACTTGCAAATAGTATAAGAGAGTATCTTGTTGTCATAATACACCAAAATTCCTTGCTAAGTGAGGAATACATTAATAGCATAGTTGGAGGCATATGTATCAATCTTGAATGGCTATTGCAGGTTTGGAAGAGTGAGTATTGGTGCCAAGAAGAGGCAGTGTTTCATATCCTAATTTTTTTTCTATTTTGACTTAGACCAAGGAAACTTGTCTTTAGCTCCACCCTTGGTCACTTGGATTAAGGGCCAAGTGATATGAGAAAACCCCAACATGAACCTACAGTAGAAGTTGGTAAGTCCCAAGAAGTTGCATATCTCTATTAGAGTTTTCAAGGTCATCCAACTGCAAATGACTTGGATATTGGTTAGGTCCACATGCACCCCATGTTCATCTATGATGTATCCTATATACTAAATTCTCTACATTCCAAATGATCATTTCTCTAGATTGGCATATAAATTGTGTTGTCATAGAGTGCTTAGGATATGTTGAATATGCTACAATTGTTTTATCCAAGTTCTATTAAATATGAGGATGTCATCCAAATACATGGCCACAAAAGAGTTTTTGGACAACCAAAAGATATCATCTATCATCCTCATGAATGTTTCCAGAGCATTAGTCAAGACAAAAGGAATGACCAACCACTCAAAAATGTCTTCTTTATAATTGAAGTCAACCTTCCATACAATTTGTTCAATCAGGACTTGATGGTAGCCTAAATTCATATCAATATTACCAGAGAACTTGGCACCCTTAAGATATTCAAGAATATCATCAATCTAGGGGATTAGGTATTGATTCTTAATAGTGATTTTGTTTAGGGATCTATAATGAATATAGAGTCCCCATGTCTCATCCTTCTTTTTCACAATTACAATTGGTCTCCCACAAGGAAAGGAGCTTGGTTGAATATTTCCTTTTTGGATGAGCTCATGAAACTAACATTTTATTTCCTCATTCTCTAGAAGAGAGCATTTGTATATTCGATCATTAGGTTAAGGAGCACCATTTATCAAGTCAATCGAATGTTTGATCTGGTAGTGTAGAGGCACCCCCACAACTGAAGAGAATATATCTTTGTATTCCTTTGCAATCTTGTCCACCTTCATATGCCATGTATAGAGGCCCCATGCTGAGGTGGTTGCAATCATAGTGACCTTTTATTCACCTTTCGACCGAACCATGAAGAGGGAAAATTTTCTCTTTTTGAGAGATTACCTTTCAATACTAATTTTTCGAGCAAGGAGACTATAGTAGTTGGGACTACATATGGTAACTTGTAGAGCTATCCTCCCAAAGTAACAATGAAACTACGAGGCCTGAACTCATTAAAAAAATGAAATTTTCACATGTAGGATTATCCTAAAAGAAAATCACAAACTTCAAGAGGGGAAAACATCACACGGTCCTCACCTTTGAAGGGCTTGATGTTGTATGATAGGATACATTGTTGGTTGATGTATATATCTCATCCTGGCTCAACTAACTAATGGTGTATGGTTTGGGGTGTGGGGTTGTTGGTGACTTCAATCTCTTGATGACCTCGATTGAGATGAGGTTCTTTTGGATATTTATATCAACAATGAAATTTAGTGGAGTCCCCTTCACCCACATCTATGAATGGAAGAGATACTCCCTCTCCTGAGGCTCCTATGACTCTTCTAGTTGGATATTTGTAGTTGTAATGGTAGCACTAGTTTATATGTTAATGATTGTTTTTTCCTTGTCCCGCTCTGAATCAGAGTTTCAGCTAGATTTTTATTATTTTTCTTTCAGCTAAACCAACAATGATTGTTTTGAGAAACATTAATTAGTCTTGTGCCAAGGGATTTTTTGGAATTCACACCACTTTCCATTATCATTATTTGACTTCCTTGTTACCCTTATTTACCTGTGGCTTGGATTGGTTGTCTTGAGGTTGGATATCCTTCCTCAATCCTTTGTTGTATGAGTTGGGGCCACCTTTACCATGATTTTGTTACGATATATTTGCAGACGCAAACAATCACTTATTCCTTTGCCTAAATTTCTTATTTATTTTGACAACATTCAATAAGAAATTCCTAGTGAGCAGGTTTCCAACAAATCCATCTCTATTTGTATGTACCTATGTAGGCCACTGTGGTACTTCAAAACTAGGTTATGTTCAAAGTCTTTGATACCCATATTTGAACACAAGGTATGGAATATATTGGCATACTCTGGCATCATCTGGTCTCTCTCCTAATGCAGATTTATCCATCTCATGTATTGGTCATCATAGTTTCCAACATTGTATAATTCATCCTTAAGGGCATCAACAAAATCCACCCAAGTGGGTTCTATCCTAAATGTTGTAGACTCATCTCCATCATGTCTCTCCTGGTAAATTTCCCACCAATGTTTGACATGGGGAAGGGCCTTATGGAGTGAAAAAACGATCTTTTCGATGTCTAAAATATTTTTAAAAGAGTAATAACCCTCTGATAGATTTAACCATTTCTCCAAAGAATTTGCTTCTATATTTCTTCCAAATAAAGGAATTTCAAAGTTAATTTGTACTTCGAAGGGTGTCACAACAATAATCATATGGCCAGATGAATAGAAACTAATATCACCATTGCATAGAGTAAACAAATGGTTTATATTAGCTAATTAGAAAACTTCAAACACATTTGTATAGTCATATCAACCCAAAAATGCAGCAATTTGTACATATTTGAAGTGCACCCATGATTCTTCAATCGTAGATGTGGCTAAAATAGAGACCAAATTTAACAACAAGAACATTGATCTTGACTATTTAGCATTTCCTATATGTAATGTTAATGTCAAATCTATAAAAAAAAAAAAAACTTATAATTTGCAAAAACAAAACATGTTATCCAAATCTAGAGTTTTAGACCTATGAAAAAATTGGAATTAAAAAAGTAAGATCTGAAGACTAAGACTATAAAATATAAAAAATAAATTATATATACTTGTAAATTGATTCCAAAAAGAGAAACTTCGATCATTATTGTTGAATGCTCGTGGAAGGAAATAAGAGATCTCTTATCCAATATTTCAACAAATGAAGAAGTTCATCCAAGAAGTTAGATATAGGACTCTAACACCATGAAAGACCAAGAAAAATATGCATAAACATATAACCAAGGTATAACCTATCTAAAATCCTATGGAAAACATCAAACAAATACAAATAGGTATATCAAATAAGAGAGAGGAGATAATAAAATTTACATGGTAAAACTCCAGGTGGGGAAACATCCATGGAAGAAAGGCCTTCTATTGTTCATACAACTCTCCCATTTACAATTGATAGAGCACACATGTATGGATTTCAAATGGGATTAATTATACGTAATGATGAAAACCCTAATCCATAAGGCAAAATCTAAGGGAAACCTCTAGGAAGGTCACCAAAGTCACCTCAACAACCTATCCTTTACTGATTTAGGATAACTCTCCTTTCGTTCAAGGGTTGTATTCCCTATTAGGATTACTAATATCAAGCAATGAAGCAAAAGGTGACATTGAGAGTAGCCTTAGTAAAATGAGGCTTGGAGTTTTTTAGAGATTTTTTAGAAAAGCAATGGAAGGAAATCAAAAGGTCAGTGTTATTTCCAACTAGGGAAATAGAGTCAAGGTGAATCAAATGGTAAATAAGGTCAATACGAAAACCCTTTAGGGATTTGGATTATTTATTTAAAGGACTAGGGTTTGACATTAGCACCAAGAGGTTGAGTAATCCCTCACCCAATCAATATATAAAATAGATTCAAGGTCTGCAAGAAGGGTTTCCTTGAGGGAATAGCCTTCACCTTCCAAAATAAACTATGACTTGATGAAATTACTTAATACTTCAGCCAAAGAACCATAATGAAAAACATAGCATGGTATCAAGAACTCACCAAATCAACAAGGAAGAATGAGGACAAACCCTGAACTTCTTCCTCCACATGATAAATATATCCCTCTATGGATAGATCTTGAAAGGATTTGTGGAAGACTTGAAAAATTCCACCATCAATCTTCATACACAAAAATAAACCAAGTATGAAAATATTTAATATTTGACAACATCATCCACAAAGAAAGAACCCTTAACACCACAAATTCTTCAAGAAAGATATATCATTTAGGCTCCAAAAAGAGAGCTCCAAATTATCCAACCATGAGTACAAATTAGGAATGGATCCTCTATTTATAGAGTGAGGCCTAACTTCCATTTACAATAAAATAATAATGTCTCATGTGATTCCTTAGATCTATCCTAATAAAATTAAAGCTACAACTAACTAATTTAACTCAACAATAAAATAAAAGTGGTCAAGCCACATGTACAATGAACAAGATGAAGCAAAACCCCATGAGAAGGGTTGTATCCTCCAAATAATGGGGAATGATGCCCCAAGATGTCATATTTATCCTCCAGAGGCTCCTAAAAGGTGTATATGGTCAATTTCCTTTGAAATTGGGTGGTCCAAGCCTCAAGTGATGTGGTGGAGTGGTATCCCAAGAAACAAAGTAACCAACCTTTGTGCTCTAATGGTGGAGTGATCTCATGGATTGGGTGAATAAGGCCTTAAAAGGTGGACAACCCACCAAAATCAGCTCACAAGTCTTCAAATCACTTTTTTAAGTCATGTCCACATCATCCTCATGATGAAAAGGAACCCCCATAGGTCATGGAAATTGACACTCCATGTCATAAGATGGGTCATAAAACCTCCAATAATCATAGTGACATCGAAGTGAAAGGATCATCCTTTAGATCAAGTATGAAACATATATGAATGAAATCAACTAGCCAAGAAGAATCATTCCATGTCATCCAACCCTCTTTCTATTCAATATACAAGCAAAAAATCTCCAACTTCTAAAGCTCATAATACAAGGGCTAGTGAAGAAATTCACTATGGGTACTCCTGTCAAAATGAAAGGTAACATGATCCATACAAATCTCAAGCATAAGGATTATATATCCTAAGGACCCCTAGGGTCCAGGATAATTATCAATACAATAATCCACCCTCCACCATTCCTTGATTCAAGACCAAATGCCTCAATTTTTAGTAACATTGAGAAACCTAGACCATTGATCAAAAGGCACAATCAAGGGTGAATATTAACCAATCCATAAAGGTTGATTGTAATTTCATAAATAGATAAGGGAGAGGTAGTGTATAAGAATGACCAATGACTAAAGGTCACGATTAACTGAGAGATAGGTCACCACCAAATAGCTCACAAAAACAAATCCATGTGCACATGTACAATATTACAAAAGTCTAGTGAGGCCATGTCACATGTACAAGTGCCCCACAAATAATGTTATAATGATAATCATTATGACACTAAGTATAAAATTACATCAAGCCACTAGACAACATTAAAACACATTTTGACATTCCCCCATAATTTTGACTAGAGGAATGAGCACCTAAGCCAATGGAGGAGTTGTGTTACATAAGAATAATAGGCCAATAATGTGAAATATTTGAGATCTCACAAGTATAATGATGTCTCATTGTGTGTACAAATGCCTCATAATGATGTTCTCACTGTCATCATAATGATAGGCTATACAATGGTAAATGTGGCCACTAGAAAATCATTACATCATGGATTTAATGAACACATTTGGAAGAGGATGGAAGTACATTACATTCCCCCTTAATGACAACAAAGAACATTATGGATAAGTAGAAAATATAGCTTCAAACTTTGTTACTGTCGACGATAAGATTCTGAGTGGAATAATGTATGAACCTTCAATAAGATGCAAGTAGATGCTCAATAAGGAGAAAGGAGAATACACTTTTTATCGTCAAGAATCAATGTCAAATGACCAACAATGACAACATCAATATGATCATCATCAAGTCGTAAGAAACTTAAGATATAGTAATTATATACAAAACCAACATGTCTCTAAACTCTTCACACACACCACTTTCGAATATGTGAAGAAAATAAAGAGCTAACTACAAGAAATATTCTTCAAGAGGAAAGGCATGAATAATCATGGAAATATAATAATGTGTTAAAGAAGAATCTCTCTAGGAAGAGATGAAGGATAGTAGAAGATGAATATGAAAGTGATCCAATAGGATCAAAATGTCGACGACCAATTAGAGTGATTCAATCAAGTGTTGGAGATATTACACACTCACCTAAGTATTTATTTTCCTAAGGTTGATAGTCCAATGTTGATAATGCTTCCTTAGATGAAAATATTCTCTCTGGAGAATATTCCCCTACAAAATAGGGTTCTCCTCTTCAGTTCAGAGTCAGTTACACTCAGTTAGACTAGTGAAAGTCATGCATGCATGGAAACCTTAGTTTTATCACCGGCATTTCCATGTGTTTCTCTCACTTTCACACGTGTGACTAAGTTAATTGATGATTGCATGGATTAGTTAACTAGGACTATGTGGCATATTACTTTGGTTTCTGTCAGTAAGTGTCTATATCTCTCTAGATCACTACTATGGAGACTTTAATTATCCATGTAGAGTATATCATGTGTAATTATTTATTCTCTCATTAGCGAATACAATTATATTGATTCTTTTCTCTCATCTCTTCTCTTCTTCTCTCAATTTGCAAGATTTGTATGAATTGTTGTTAGCTATATTCTCTATGCAAGTTTCACCAAAATTCTACATGGTATCAGATCCCATAGGTTTCTAAGAGCAAGGTACACAATTATCTTATTTGCAGGTCCAAAAAGGAGATGCAGACAGAAAAGATGGATTATTCGCCAACAATACTTCTCACACCTCATAACTACTTCGAGTGGAAGCTAAAAATTCTGTGTCAGCTCATATGAAAAGGTTTGTACCAGATAACCATGGAAATATAAGTAGAACTTGATTCTGCTGATGAGAAAAATGATTTTCTCAACGTGACACAAGAAATGGCTCTCAGACTTGTTTGCATGTCTATTTCTCCTGAACTATAATATCATGTAGAGGAGGAATCACTCTCAACTCTGAATGAACTATGGACCATATTGGAGGTTTTATTCAAGAATAAGGAAGGTTTTGAATATTGCATGCAAAAGATTAACAAGATAGATCTAGCAGGAAAGCCACCGGAAGATCAAGACTCTTAGTTTGAATAACCTTCTACACAGTTATCTGCATAAATTTGTGTTCCATTCATTGGAGATGATGTCTACTCCATTTCATATATGATTTCTAAATCATATACATAAGATATCATGCATGCATCTCAGGAGATTCATGCAAACACTTTTGCATGCACCATGCATGCATCTTAGGAGTCACATGCAAACATTTTTGCATGCATCTCAAGAGCCACATGCAGACACTTTTCATGAACCATGCATGGATCTTAGGATATGGATGCAAACACTTTTTCATGTGCCATGCATGCATCTCAGGAGCCCCATGAAGAAACTTTTGTATGAGTCATGCATGCATCTCAGGAGCCACATGCGGAAACTTTTGCATGCACTATGCATCCATATCAGGAGTTGCATGAAAACAATTTTTCATGTGTAATCTCATTGGTGCATCTACATCATCAGATTCGTGTAGGCATCTACATATTCAATGACATCTTCACCAAGACATTTACTGAGCAGAAGTTCCACTTCCTATGCGATCGTCTTGGAGTGAATGACACAACTTCTTAGCAATTGTCTTTCCTTCTTCATTTTTGATGCATTGTATTTTGTNGGGGGGGGCGGGGGGGCGTGTTTCCTCTTCCTCTATTTTCAATGTTTCATTCTTAGATGCATTGTATAATGGGTACCTAACATGGCCTTGGTTGTCGAGACCCATTCATCATGTACATCCTAGTAGTGTTCAGAGGGGATGTTGGAGATATTACACACTCACCTAAGTAATTATTTTCCTAAAGTTGATAGTCCAATGTTGAGAACGCTTCCTTAGATGAGAATATTCTCTCTAGAGAATATTCCCCAACAAAATAGGGTGTTCCTCTTTAGTTCAGAGTCATTTACACTCAGTTAGACAAGTGGAAGTCACCCATGCATGGAAACCTCAATTTTATCACTAGCAATTGCATGTGTTTCTCTCACTTCCACACGTGTGAACCTGTTAATTGATGATTGCATGGATCCATTAAATAGGACTATGTGGCAGATTACTTTGGTTTCTATCAGTGAGTGTCTAGATATCTCTAGATAACTACTATGGTGAATTTACTTAACCATGTGGAGTATATCATGTGTAATTAATCATTCTCTCATTAGTGAATACAATTCTATTTATTATTTTCTCTAATCTCTTCACTCCTCTCAATTTGCAAGCTTTGTACGAATTGTTGTTAGCTAGATTCTCTATGTAGGTTTCACCACAATTATACATTAAGAACTTGAACATGATCTCACAATGATCATTAAGTTCAACAAGTGCTCAAATATGCACCACATGAAATGTAAAATGGTTTCCCCATCACAAATACATAGAGCTAAGAAAAGCACTAAATTTCTTCCATCAAGAAACTATCTCAAATAGAATGATGTCAAAATAAAACAAAGGCGAAATATGTGGCCATTTCCATTC